>SNQJ01S0166994.1:3698-20923 GCA_010110895.2 Picea sitchensis | reverse complement strand
GTTGTTTCTCGTGTTGAATGGACCCATCTATGAAGTGGTGGTGGTGATGCAAGTTCATGTTCAATGGACTCATCTAGAGGAATGTGAGAAGAGGTAGGTGGATTTTCATCCTCACTATCATCATCTAAAGAAGAAGAAACCATAATAGGAACAAAAGAAGGCACACATTTCGAATATGTCTCGTAGGTCGAAGAAGGAAACAATGACAAATTAGCCTCGCAGGCCAATAGATTTTCATCAAATTTAATATCTCTTCTAATAATAATTTCATTACAATGTGGTTGAATAACTCTGTAACATTTGACATATTCAAAATAACCAACACATATACACTTATCACTTGTAGGCTGCGATGCTTTCCTTTTCTCATCAAGAATGTGAGCCCATGCTACACTACCAAATACACGAAAGTCACTTGCATATGGCTTAAGTTTAGTCCATGATTCTTCTGGTGTTATATTTTTAAGAGCCTTTGTGGTAGTGCAATTTATTATGTAATTTTCACAGTTAATGGCTTCCACCTAAAAGTTTATACTTAATCCCTTCGATTGGATCATACAATTAGCCATTTCTTTTAATGTGCGGTTCTTTCTCTCAGCAACACCATTTTATTGTGGTGTATATGGAACAATGTGTTGCATTTGGATGCCCTGTGCAATGTAGTAACTTGTAAATTGATTGTTCACATATTTTCCTCCATTATCTGTTCTTAACCTTTGAAGTTGATGTCCAGATTTGTTTTCTACAAGGGCCTTGTAGGCCAAGAACTTGTCAAAAACTTCACTCTTAATTTTTAAGAAGTAAACCCAAGTGAATATGGAAAATTCATTAATGAAATTTAAGAAATATTTTCACCTAGAAAAAGAAGGAGAATAAAGTGGACCACACAAGTCACTGTGAACAAGCTATAAAGGGGCTGAGGCGTGCTAAGAGACACGTTTTTCAAAATTGTCCCGATGATGTTTTCTGAGGACACAACTGACACAAACACCATCTTTGCATGAAACAAAAGGAATACCAACCACCATCTGTTGATTACATAATTTTTGCAATGAGCAATAGTTTAGATGACCAAACCGCTCATGCCAAAGTTTGCTCAAGTCATTTCTATGAGCAACAAAAATTGATGGAAAATATGATGACCCAAAATTTTCAAACTTGTACAACCTGGTAGTATCATCTGCAATTATAGTTGCAAGAACATGCTTAGAATCATTTAGATCCCTCATTACAAATTGGTGAGGTGAAATTTATACAGTTTTATCTTCACCTGAATGAGTGATTTGATATACTGATAGAGGGTTGCAGGAAAGACTTGGAACACATATACCTAAGTTGTTTCAAACTCTACAACACTAAGAGATCTATCATCAACAACAAATATTTTCTTAGTGTTACATTCATTAAGAGCTCCAAAATCAATAAACCAGTCATCAGAAGAAGACGTAGAAGTTTCATTGAAGGAGAAACTAGAAGAAGAAAGTGCATGTCCACGAGAAGAAGAAAAAGAAGAAGAATTGAATCAATACTGATGTTGTGCTTCTTCATCACTGCTTCTAAAGTTTTCATCTTCTTAAAACATTTGGACTCACTATGACCATATTTCCCACAAAAATTGCAATGTTTGTCAGTCTTCTTACTTTTAGATTTTTCTCCTTTGTCACCATTAGGAGCGGAAGATGGATGAGAGGGTTTGGGACCCTTGTTTTGCTTGTTGTTGTGGTGAGGATGTTGCTTCTTGGGATTCTTCGATTTATCTTTCTGTTGGAATACTAAGGATTTGTTGGAGGTACCTGCAGTGCTAATCAATCCAAGTTGTAGAAGATTATAATTCTCTCGAATCAAAGCATCACAAAAGGAATCAAGAGAGGGTTTTTTTATAAGCACTCCCTAGATCTTCTCTGGTGGCATAAAAGGTAGATACAAAAAAAATATGCACTACCAATATTGGTAAGAATAACATATATGAATCTATCTTCTGACAGATCTAGTTGGCATTCGATACAAAAAAGTGTTAGTTTTAAACCTGTGAAGTAGAGCAATGCATATAGATTCTTAAGGAAAATATAAATTAATCAATGGCTCATACACATAGTACACAAAGATTTCGTTGTAAACCCTTAACCAAGAGAAAACCATCCTTCCTTGGTGCCACACCTCTCAACTCTTCATTGTAATAATGTTACCATTCACAATACAATATATACAAAGTTTTAGGTATTCTGCAGCTACCAAAAACCTAATCCCTTAATCCAGGATTAATTTAGGAAACCACTAAAAATAGTGAAAAACAATAGAATTTGATGCACCCCCCCACACACATGAAAATAATATAACACCTACCCAACATTATCCCACTTGTTGTTTTCTTTGCATACAAGGGGTCACATGATTACATAGTCAACAATCCAGGGAAATAATGCCCATTGTTTCTCTACACCAGGAGAAATTCTTGATGCTCATAGAATTTGTCAATGAATTTGCACCATTCTTCAAAGTGTCAACCTTCTCCATCAATAACTTCTTGTCTTCAACCATGTCTCTCAAAAAGTGATATTGGACATCAATATGATTTGTCTTTGAATGATAATATATGTTATTTTCCAAGAAGATTTCACTTTAACTATCACAATCTAATCTTATGGATTGTTGTACCAACCCAATACCTGAACACAATCTTTGTAACCATACTGCTTCCTTGCATGCATGAGTGGCTACCATGTATTCAACTTATGTAGTTGAGAGTGCCACTACAACTTGTCTTTTTCTCATCCAACTGATTTCTCATCCAAATAGGTTAAACACATACCCACTTGTAGATATTCTACGATCCATATCTCCAACCCAGTTTTCATCAACAAACCCATGTATGTCCAACAATCTGTCCAATCCAAATCTTTGTTGGTAGCACAATCCATACCTAGAAAGCCACTCAAATACCTGAAAACCCTCTTTATTGTTGTCCAATGCTCCTTGTCTGGTTTTGACATATACCTACTCAAAACTCCCACTACATGTGCAATATCCAGACTAGTATAGACCATTGCATACATCAATATGCCAACCACACTAGCATATGGAACACATGACATGCTATCTTCCTCTTCTCGTGTCTTGGAACACTGATTTGCAGATAAATTTACACCCACATGAATATGAACCTTGACTAGTTTACTTTCTTGCATATTAAACCTCTGTAATATCATCTTAACATATTTTCTTTGATTCAACCAGAGTTTCCTATTTGAACGATATCTTTTAATCTCCATTCCCATAATGAATTTATCATTACCGAGATACTTCATGTCAAATTTGGAGGATAGATATGATTTCAACTCCTTGATAACATCCATGTTATTTTCTACCAACAACATGTCATCGACATACAACACTAAATAAATGAAGTGATTACTAACCTGCTTGGAATATACACAATGATCAACCCTACTTCTCACAAATCCCAGTCCAAGGATGTATGTGTCAAACTTTTGGTACCATATCCTAGGTGATTTCTTTAGACCATATAGTGACTTCTTTAGCTTACAAACCAACTCTTTCTCTCCCTTCACTACATCCTCATACTTCAATGTATATTGAGTGGTACTACCAATTTCTATTAGATTATCCAAAGAGTTTGACAAATAACATAACAAAGTAATACACTTATCTTATTCTGCAAGCATAATATTAACAAAGCCAAGTTTAATTACCAGAGTATTGAAGGCATTTATATGATCTGTCACAAAATCTCCATCTTCCATCCTAATATGATGCAACTTCTTTCAAATAAACAACTTGTTTACCAGGGACTTCAACTGATACATATTCCCCAAATTTTTCCATAGTTCCTTCGCCATAGGTTCTCCTGATACATTCAGTAACACCAAATGTTCTAGGTAGATTCTAATTGTACTCTTTTCTCTTCTATCCAACTTCTCCTCAATATTCTTTCGACATACCAATAGATTGAGTACTAGTAGTTTGTGTACCAATAGATTGTGTACTAGTAGTTTGTGTACTAGTAGACTGTGTACCAATAGGTTGTGTAACATGATCCACATCGATCCATTTTTCTTTGTCTACAAGAAGGTCCTCCATCCCGAGCTTCCATAGCTCAATGTTTTGACTGTTGAAATTCTCAATCCCGATTCTAGAATTTCTCGCCATTCTCTTTCAACACACAAATCACCACTGCCAAGATCCCACTGAACCTAGGTTTATGATAGACCCTAGATAAAATTGATCTATCAAGACTGAGCCAAACCCTCAACAACAAAGGCATCCCACTGAAGCCAAAAACATGCTCTGATACCATATGTAAGTTTTAAACTTGTGAAGTAAAGAGATGCATACACATTCTTAAGCAAAACATAAATTAATCTATGTCTCATACACATTGTACACAAAGATTTACACTAGAAACTCTTAATCAAGAGAAAACTATCCTTCCTTGGTGCCACACCTCTCAACTCTTCATTGTAATAATTTCACCATTCACAATACAATATATACAAAATTTTAGGTATTCCACAACTACTAAAACCCTAATCCATTAATCCATGATTAATTTAGAAAAATGCTAAAAATAACGAAAAACACTAAAATATGACACATCCCCCCACACACATGCAAATAATATAACACCCACCCAACATAAATTCTAAGTGTTTTGAACTTAGATAAGTAATATTCAATGGAAGGAAAATCATTTGGACTTAAAGTCATTAACTGATTCTCGAACTAGTGAGCTCGGATAATATTGTGTTTACCAAACACAACTTCAAGCTCTTCCGAAGATTTATTGGGGGATCAAGTCCTTTAAGGTGAAACCTTAAATAAAGAGAGAAGGACTTTCTTATTATTCCATGGGATTTGTGAGTCGTATTAATCCATTTGGCATACTTTTCATCATCAGTGGGTTCTTCTACTTTACCCAAGGTAATCCAATACAATCCTTTACTTCTTAATAACCCCTCCATATGGTATATCCATTGGAAGTATTTGTTGATGGTAAGAAAAATATCACTAGGATATTCCATATTAGAATATGCATAAAAAGATGAAACTAATGGTCTATATGGAAAGATATCAAAAAAATAGGCCGTTTGAAAACATGCTTCGGATGTGAAATTTATGCCCTTTTGAAAAAAAGAATAAATGCTAACCAAAGAGCCACGCGGAAAGTAGAAGTTGGTACACGTGGTGATACCCCTCCTAATTGTTGGGTTGTTATATTTTTGTAGTGAAATTATAGTCGAGATGGATCGATTGGGAGTGAAAGTCGAAGGTTGAGGTGGATTGACCGGGAAAAGTCGAAGTCAAAGTGATCGACAAAAAGTCGAAGAGGTTAATCGACAATAGGTCAAACGACTAAAAACTAAATGAAGGTTGATTGGTAATCCGACTAGAAGTTGATTGTAACAAAATCTTGAGATTCACATGATTTGTAGCCAATGATCTGTGTGGATATGTAACAATTTTTTGGGTGTCTTTATTTAGGGTTTTTCCTATTGTAAATCCTATGAATAAGGCTTGTTATAATAATGTATAAGATAATCATTAATGATCTCGATGCTAATAATTAGTCGTAGGTATTTGGTCATGTAGATGTAAGACAAATTGGATATAGGGTTGTTCTTGTGTAAACCAAGAAGGTATGATGTCGATTGTGTCTTAGGTGTAGACCAAGGTTAGGCATGTAATATTTTATTTTGAATGAATAAGAAAACAAGAGAGTAACACACTCAAGGAATGCTCTTTTTCCCATTTGGGTTTCCATGGTAAAATCTCTGTGTACTGTGTGTTTGATCTATCATTTGTTTTCTAGCTTAAATCTGTCTCCCTCTCTTTTGTTAGGTTTAGCGCGGAAGTATAATTTCCTAACATGTGGTATTAGAGATTGGTTTAACAACCTTGGATATGAGCTAAACCCTATGCCTAATACGAGTCGTAAGTTAAAGAACTTTAAATTTGTGCTTAAATAATGGCAAGTAGCTCGAGAATAGAGGTCGAAAAATTCAATAGTCAGAATTTTGAGCTTTGGAAGCTTGAAATTGAATATCTCCTTGTAGATCGAGAACAATGGGAAGCAGTCTTTCTAGGCACCATTCCGACATGTATTTCAAGGGAAGAATGGGAGAAACTTGAGATAAGGGCAAGGAGTATGATCATTCAACTTTGCCATGCATATTCGATGTTGCTGAATGTATCAGGTGAAGACTTAGCCAAGAAACTATGGGACAAGTTGGGAATCTTGTACCAGTCTAAATCCCTGGTAAATAAGCTATTCCTTAGAAAGAAATTGTATCTTATAAGGATGAGTGAGGGAAGTTTAGTAATCTATAATTAAATTCCTTTAATACCATAATATACCAATTATCTTCTATGGATATTAAAATCACTAAGTAGGATAAATGTATTATCCTATTATGTTCTTTTCCAGACTTCCGAGATAACTTAGTTATGTATATAGGGATTAATTCAACCACATTAGCACTAGAAGACATGGTTGCATATCTACTGTCAAAATAAATGAGAAGGAAGAGCATGGAAGGATTGACCAAATATGCTCTAGTGGTGAGAGGTCGACTAATCGACAGAGATAGAGAAAAAATATCTAGTATAAATTCTAAGTCAAAGGGTAGATCTAAATCCCTTGTTCAGTCGATGAGAAGATGCTGGAAATGTGGTAAAGCTTGGAATTATAAAAGGGACTACAATTTGAAGGAAATGTCATTCAGTACAAGATCTGATGAGAAACAATGGATTGAGAGAAATACTACTCTAGATAAATGAGGTGATGTGTATCTGGCATCGACTAGTACACAATAGGATCAATATGCGTCGACCAATACACATTCGGATCAATATACGTCAACCAATACACAATTATATGAATATGTTTGGTTGATTGACTCAAGAGCATCCTATCATATGACACCACATAGGGAATTGTTCTGCGAATATGAATGATATGAAGGAGGAGATGTGTTCTTGGGGGATGAATCGACAACCAAAATTGTCGGACGGGGAAGAGTTTGACTGATACTACAATATGGGAGGAGTAGAACCCTTCCAAGTGTGCTACATATCCCAGTTTTAGAAATAAACCAAATATATGTCAGCAAGATGAGTGATGCAAGAGTTCACACTCTATTTTATAAGGATATGTGCAAAATGGCAAAGGTGCAATGATATTAATGAAAGGAGTTTGCATTGGAACCGTATACAATTTTTTAGGGGATGTTGACTTGAATGGATGTAACAACATCATTTTTCCTGAAGTCGACTCAACTTCGACTCCACTCGACTCGACTCGGGTTGAGTTGATTCAAACCGACTCGACAAGTCTTCGCTAAGTCGACCCGACCATGCTATGACATGAGAGGATGTGACACATTGGAGAAAACTGTATTTTAGCTATGCATAACAAAGGTATGGTCAAAGATTTTCCTGAATGTAATTTAGAAGTCTACTTTTGTGAAAATTTCATATATGGAAAACAAATTTGGGTGAGGTTCCCATCTAGAGCGACTAGGGAAAACACGATTATAGAATTGGTTCATAGTGATGTGTTTGGCCATCTTTCAATGCCTTCACTTGGTGGATACTTGTATTAAGTCTCCTTCATATATGATTTTTCTAGGAAGACATGGATATATTTCTTGAGGAAGAAATCAAAGGTTTTTGATAAATTCAAAGATTTTAAGTCTCATGTGAAAAACTAGATAGATAAGAAGATTAAGGTGTTGAGAACTGACAATGGTGGTGAATTATGTGGAAAGGATTTTGAGCAGTTATGAAAGTAGTGTGGCATAGCATGCTAAGATACCACACCATATACCCCACAAAAAATGGGGTTGCTAAGAGAATGAATAGAACATTGATGTACAAGGCAAGGAGCATGATCAGTGGTACTGGGCTCACACAAGAATTCTGGGCAGAGGCAGTCGACACTGCAAAATATTTGGTGAATATATGTCTTCTTCATTGGCTCTAGTCAACACGACTCCACATGAGGTATGGTTCGGTATGAAGCCTTCTCTTTAACATCTCAAAGTGTTTGGTTGTGATGCATTTGTGCATGTTCCCAAGGAAAAGAGGAGCAAGTTGGACAAGAAGGTAGTCAAGTGTGTTTTCATTAGATACAAAGAAGGAATGAAAGGATATAAGAAATGGGATCATGAAACAAGGAAAATAATGTAAAATTAAGATGTGGTATTTAGAGAAGTCATAAGGAAGTCCTAGTCCGAAGAGTTTCAAATATATAATAATCCAGAGAAGGTGAGGTTTGAACTAAGAAACGAAGAAGAAGATGATTAAGATGAGTCAAATGAATAAGATGAAGAGGTGGAACACATGACCTCGGTTGAAAGGATGTTTGAAGAAGTAAGAAAACTGGTCGAAAGGTATAGTGTGCCCGACTTTCATTCCAAATTTATGTTAACTTCCATTGACAAGGATCCCAAGTCAGTCAGGGAGGCAGTCGACTCTGTAGAGGGTAGACTCTGGAAGGACGCCATGATTGAGGAAATTGAATCCTTGCATAAGAATGAGACATGGGATTTGGTCGAATTACCTAGTGGAAGAAAGCCCATCGGTGGAAAGTGGGTGTTCAAGAAAAAGATTAATGCAACAGGTAAAGTCAATAAATTCAAAGCTTGATTTGTAGCAAAAGGATAATCCCAATTCGAAGGAGTCGAATTCGGTGAAATTTTTTCACCTGTTGCAAAATTAACTTCCATTATAGTACCAATGTCTCTGGCTGCAACATTTGATTTGGAAATAGAAAAGATGGATGTGAAGAAAACATTCCTACATGGGGACCTAGAAGAAGAAATCTACATGAAATATCCTGAAGGATTTGTAGTAAGGGGCGATAAATATTTAGTGTGCAAATTGAAAAGATCCATTTATGGTATAAATAAATCACCAAGGATTTAGTACCAAAATTTCGACACATACATCCTTATTTTGGGATTTGTGAGAAGTAAAGCTGATCATTGCATATATTCCAAAGAAGAAGGTGGGAGTTTCATATATGTAGCATTGTATGTGGATGACATGTTGCTAATTGGAAATAACATGGACACAATAAAGGAGGTGAAGAAGAAACTATCCTCCAAGATAGAAATTGAATATCTCAGTGCAACGAACTTCATTTTGGGAATGGAGATCAAGAGAGATTGGGAAACTGAAAGATCTAGTTGGATCAAAAGAAGTATATTGAAATTGTTTTGAAACATTTCAACATGTAGGATTGCAAACCTGTAAAGGTGCCAATTCCTATGGGAGCAAGGCTAACTGTTGAATAGTGTCCAAAGACATGGGAAGAAATAAAGGATATGGCATGTGTCCTCTATGCAAGTGTTGTTGGTAGTCTAATGTATGCGATGTTCTGCACTCAACCAAACATTTCCCATGCAGTAGGAGTGTTGAGAAGATACATGTCGACAACTGGAAAGGAGCACTGGACAACTGTCAAGAGAGTATTTAGGTATTTGTGTGGCACAAAATACTGTGTTATATGCTACCAAGGGAAGCTTGGAAATGAAAGTTAAGTATATGTACATGGATTTGTCGGTGCCGACTAGGCCGAAGATCCAGATCAACGATGGTCGACCAATGTATACGTGTTCAATATTTTTGGTGGAGAAATCAACTAGATGAGTAAGAGATAGGTGGTCGTAGCCTTGCCAACAAAACAAGCTAAATACATGACAACCTATCATGGAAGAAAAGAAGAAGTATGGCTACAACGACTGTTTTTAGGAATCAGGTTTGAGCTAAGAGATATGAAGATAAGTCATGATAGTCAAAGCACGATATTTATGGCAAATAACCCTACTTATCATTCCAAGGCTAAGCATATTGATGTACAATAACATTTCGTTAGAGACATGGTGGAAAGAAAAAAGGTGTTGCTGGAGAAAGTAGACACGTTGGAAAACCTAGTAGACTCTTTGACCAAGTCTGTGAGTGCTATGAAGTTCTCTTGGTGTAGAGAAGCAATGAGAATTGTTTCCCTAGGTTTGTGAACAAAAGTTTAGGAAACTCCTGATTCAACAAAGAATACAACAAGTGGGAGAATGTTGGGTTGTTATATTCTTTGCAGTGAAATTCTAGTCGATATGGATCAATGGGAGTGAAAGTCGAAGGTTGAGGTGGATCAACCGGGAAAATTCGAAGTCGAAGTGATTGAAATCAAGTCAAATAGGTTAACCGAAAAGAGGTCGAAGGAGGTCGTGTGACAACCAACTAAATACAAAATGAAGGTCGGTTGGTAATCCGATTGGAAGTTGACTGTAACAGAATCTCGAGTTTCACATGATTTGTAGCCAATGATGTACGTGTATATGTAACCATTTTTTGGGCACATTTCTTTAGGGTTTTGCCTACTGTAAAGCCTATAAATAAGGTGTGTTGTAATACTATATAAGCTAATCATTAATGATCTCGATGGTAATCTTTAGCAATAGGTTTTTGTTCATGTAGTTGTAATCCAAATTGGATACATGGCTATTCTTGTGTAAAGCAATAAGGTATGATGTCGATTGTGTCTTAGGTGTAGATCAAGGTTAGCCATGTAACCTTTTATTTTGAATGAATAATACAATAAGAGAGTAAGATTCTCAAGGAATGTTGGTTTTCCCATTTGGTTTTCCACGGTAAACTCTCTGTGTATTGTGTGTTTTCTTTGTCATTTTTTTTATAGCTTAAATCAATCTTCCTCTCTTTTGTTAGGTTTAGCATGGAAGTATAATTTCCTAACACTAGTAGCCTCAATTTTACAAATAATTTTCTTATGAAGTGACCCACTTTTATAGAATAAGTGGGGATCACTTTTTACAATGGAGTTACTTTATAAAAGAAAGTTACATGCACAATAAATATCTTTAAAATAAAATATTAAAGCTACTTATAGTGATTCACTTTTATAATTTAAGTGAAATACACTTTACAATGGATGCATTAACTTTTATTTTTATTTTTACTAAAAAGAGACTTGAACTCAAGATCTATTACTTAATAAGACAACTTTTAACCAAGTGAGCTAGTGCAAAACATATTGTATTGTTTAGAAGGAAGATTGTTGTTGTTGTTGAAGATGACCTTGAAGAGCGTGCTCATAAAAAAATATTTTCACACAAGAAAAAAATGTTGCTTCTCGATGGCAACAAGGGTTAGATCTCGATTAGCTTACTCAAATAATGCAAGTTTTCCCTCTACTTCTGATTTACCGAGATGACATAGAGAACAAGACAAAGAGAATACGTAGACAAAAAAACCCTTTCCGATCTATTTTTGATTTTCCAAGATCACATAGGGTGCAGAGAAAAGAGCATACATAGATAGGAAAGAGTAGAAACTTGGAAATAAAAAGTAGAAAATTGAAATAAAAAACCAAAATATTGTCTCTGCAAAAATTTAGAAGGGTGTATTCAAGCTTTATACTTTCAGATCTGATTGAAGTGGTTGTATCTTGGGAAAATGGAAACCTTTTAGAGTGAAATGAAAATAATTCCTAATTGAAATGAGTTCTCTGGATGCAATGGAACAATCCTTTCAGCACATAAATGTACAAAAAATAGCAGAAACCAAAGATGAGGCAACATGACTTCACGATATTGATCTACAACGAGAGTGGGTCTTCAAATGCACTCTAATACCATTTTCGACAACATGGGTATTCCAACATAGGATGAACACCTTCGATCACCACTCACAAAATGAGATCAAAGATCAACACACATATGTTTTGACATGGTAAAACCCCTATGAGTAAACATCCACAACCCCAAGCAACGTGGCCACTTGGAGCAATTTATTAATGCAAAAGAAAAATATTACAGATAGATTTACAAGATATTTTTTCACAATCGATCATAGGAAAATTCCCCTCCATTCTATTTAAATATAAATAATGTACCAATCGGGTGCCAAGACATGGATCAATGTAGTCGTTAAGATTGAGGATAATATGAACCATCAGATCACTCTATGTCGGGAACATATCGTGACCGTCAGATTACATTAACTACGAATGCATACTAAAGAAACACACTTTTACCTAATGAGACATTATACCAAGTTTATCTTAACTAAATCCCAAGTGTATAAATATCCTAACATGTTCTAGCGGTGAATCAAAGACAAAAGAAGCACAATTTGTGAGAAAGATAAAAGGTGGACCTCAAAAATACAAAGGTAAGCTACCCTTCAAATGCTTTAATTGTGGTAGAATAGGATATTTTTCTTCTAAGTGTCCATATGTAGAAAGGGAAGATAATGATGAAGAAGAAGAATCTCTCTCCGTAACCATGGAAGCAAAGCCCGAAGATGAAGAAAATGGAGATAATCAGAAAGAAAATCTAACGAAGAAGAAGATTATGAAGCAAAACTTGTTAGTGCCTTAGAATAAATAGACAAGCTTAGGAAAAAGAATATAAAGCAAAAGGAGCAATTGTAGAAACATGGAAAGAAGGATCATGATCTTAAATAAATAGAGAAGACAATTATCAGCCCGAAGATTCATCTAGAAGAAGAAAAATGTATAGAAGAAGCAGTGAAAAGTCAACTCAAAGAAAATGAGGAAACCTGTGAAAAGTTAGAGTCTAAATTCATCTTATTAAAGGAGGAATTGAAGAAGTTAAATTCTTATTTGAAGTTTTAAAAGAGCACTGAAACTTTAAATGAGATCCTCGATTTCCAAAGGTCACCATTTATCAAGACTGGTCTTGGCTATGATGAGAATCATAATAATCCTAAAGAAAATCCTAATAACTATGCTAAAATTCTCAAGGGATCTATTAAAAATAAAAGCAACAACAGGAAAGGAAATTATGATCAATAAAAACTTGATTCTTCTCACAAGAACAATAAGAATAAGTTCAGAAGAGTTGTTCCTGCACCAAGAAGGCCTTTCATAACCCTGTATCAAAATCTCTTCCTTGGGTACCATTTTTCTTGTATTAATTTTGGTCATAAAGCAATAGATTATAGAGCTTATACAAGAAGTGACCATGTGAGAAACATAAATAGAGGTCCTTACAAGACTTCAAAGGATGATTATGTGAGCGATAAAACCATAAGTTCTCATGGGTTTGCTAATAGAAACTATAATTCATTTTCTCCTCTATTTGATTACGATATTGAATGTTATAAGTGCAATAACTATGGGCACATAGCACATGATTGTAGAAGCAACACAATAAAGTCTCCTAAACAAAACAAGAAAGAATATATTCTTACAAAACATAGAGACGAATACACAAGGGCATGTAAAAGGAAGCAAGAAGAACCGAAGAAGGAAGAATTCAGACTTGCAATGTATGCTAAAAACAAAGGAAACCAATGGTACATTGATAATGGATTTCCAAAACTCATGACAGGTGGTCATACCAAATTTATCATCCCAAAGGAAGAAAAAGGAAGTGGTGTTACCTTTGGAGATAATGCTTCTACAAGGATAGTTGGAAAAGGTGCCGTTAGTCTTGATAATGGAAAGACTAAAACACTCAATGTATTTTATGTTGAAGGGTTTAAACACAATCTTCTAATTGTAAGTCAAATGTGTGATAGGGTTACAACCTCACATTTCATTCTAAAGGATCTGAGATAAGGAAAGGAGATTCAAGAATATTAGTGGAAAATGAAACCAAAACCCTAAGCAATGTATATGTTTTCTATGAAGTCAAAGGATAAAAATGTTGTAGGGGAGTGATATCCCTCTCATCTTGTCAATAAAGGGAAGCACAAGATCAGGGGGAGTATACCTTTGCCATTGATGTAAAAGGGGGAGAAGTTGTAGACAAAGGAATAATTTCAGAAACAAGGAGAATTGCAGATATGGGAGTCTTGCAGAATTGACTAAGGGTTTCCATCAATGACAAAGGGAGAGATTGTTGGAAACATTTTTGTCATTGATGTCAAATATAGGGGGAGACTACATATGTCCAATATAAATATTGCAAGATGGAGATTGTTGGAAATATTATTTTTGGATTTTTGATACTCAATTTGGATTACCTATATTTGAAAGCATTTTTACTTTAAATACCTAGATCAAATGGGATCATATGTTATATGGTTGGAAATATTATTCTGACACCTTTACAACGATATATGGCACTCTCTCTAACTCCTTAGGAATGGAGAGATACTCCTTAGGATGCTCTTTACAGGTTGGCCCTAAAAGTAAGCATATAAACACTATAAATACAAGATAGATTTGCACATTTGAAAAGAATCAAGAAACACAATCAAGTCTAAGGTGCACAAAAGAGATCTAAGGTGCGCAAGAGGAGATGGGGAGTATTTTTGGGGTATAAAGGTGTGAAAGAGGAATTTTGGGGGTTTTAAGGGTGTGATATGAAGGACTGAGATCTATGATTCTACAAAAGTTCATTGTTTTTAGGTTTTGATGCTGCAGTGTGGAATTATATTCTAGGAATGATGCTATGGGGTTTTCTAGGGAATGAAGGCTAAATATGACTAGGGTTTGAAGCTATGTTTAGGGAATGAAGTAAGGAGAGGTGTTGGAACACAAAATTTAAGGGTATGATGATGCTATGAAATGCATGAAGTATGGAGCATGCAAGTGAAGTCAAAAGTACTCTATCTATGAATATATTAGGTTGGTACCTATATAGGTCTTACTGAGTTGGTGCTTAGCTGAGGAGATTGGTGTCTACAGTAGGTTGGTGCCTAAACAATATCTTTTTGAGTTGGTGCTCAACTAAGGATATTGGTGTCTCTAGCAGGTTGGTTCCTACAAGCTTTGTAATAGTAGGTTGGTGCCTACATAATATCTTGCTGAGTTGGTTCTCAACTAAGGATATTGGTGTCTCTAGTAGGTTGGTTCCTACAAGATTTGTAGTAGTAGGTTGGTTCACACATACATTTATAAAGATAATTTTTTGTGTTTTTCTCCTACAAGAGTTTCCAAGTTAAACTATGTGTACCATGATTTGAGTTTACATGCATTTACTATTTTAAAGCTAATGAATGATTGATGAATGCTTAATTAAAGTAAAAAGTATCTTATACCAACTCACCCCCCTTCTTAGTATAATCATAAATTCAAAACTATGTGAAAAAGTAGGTGAGAAGGATTTATGTACAATGTAATTGTAGTAAAATGGCTTGACTAATCTACACAAGCTAGCAAAAGGAATTGAATGACACTTCCCTAGAAGTGATAGGGTAAAGAAGAGAGTGACTGGTAAGATGAAATCCTACATGCGCACCCTCATGTTATAGTATGGATTTGGGTATGGATCCATCATTTGGAGGGGGATCCCCCCCACCCCTCTCAAGAACTTGATGCGATGGGATTTCTGAACATGTTCTCCTAATTAAGGAAAATGATGAAACCTCAACATAATAATTTTTTCTTGAAAGTTGAGAACATACTAGAGGTTTAGCTATATCCTTCCTCTTCAAGGTTCAAAGCTTTAGACTTGGTATAAAGGGGCCTTATCAACCAATTCACAATAATTTTTCCATCTTCATGAACTATGAAAAACAAGGTGAAAAATAATTTTCAAGTCTTGATTAAAGGGAAAATGTCGTATTATTATGCAAGGGGATTTTCCCAAGGAGGAGATAAGGGAGAATGTTTGCATGTGCCCCTTGGATATTTCTTGTCTCTTCCTTGGAAAAAGAGAGAGGATGTTTGCATGTGCCCATATCTGTGTATAAGTAGACCTGGAAAAAATCTTTCCAGAACCAATCCTTCTTACTTTTGATAGATGGAAACATGAACAACCTATAGACTATGAAAAACTCCCTTTCAAGTGTAAATATTTCCACGAATACATACATTTTTCCAAAGATTGTAAGAAGAAGAATCTATAGATTCATAAACTAGTACCTGGCAAAGAGGAACACTGGAGAACAACCAAGAATATATGGGAACAATTAGAAATATGAGATCTAAACCCAAATCCTCAGTGCCAGGTCCCTTGGCATCATTTTGATCTAAACCTTCTTGGTATCAACCTCCATCCAAATAAAATTATTCAAGCTCACATTTATATCTACCTCCAAAATCACCAAACAAGGAGTGGTATGGAAACCCTACAATGATCCACAACATATTTGAACTTCTATCCAAAGATTATTGAGTCCCCTCCATGGAAACTTTGGAAAGTCACTTCCTGACTTCTATTGTAATAGTCACACCATTAATGGAGAAGCCTTAAGTCCAAATTGCAGAGTCCCCCCATTGGAANCACAACATATTTGAACTTCTATCCAAAGATTATTGAGTCCCCTCCATGGAAACTTTGGAAAGTCACTTCCTGACTTCTATTGTAATAGTCACACCATTAATGGAGAAGCCTTAAGTCCAAATTGCAGAGTCCCCCCATTGGAATATGAAGAAAAAGTGTCAGATAGACTAGAAGAGATTGGTAATATTCCCAATCAACAAACAACCCCCTAGAACAAACAAAAAAAATAAAGAAAAAATAATAGATGAGGAAGAGGAGAAAGGATAAGAGATTCTATATGAGAAGATTCAAAAGAAACCAGGAAGAAAGATAACCAAATAGAAAAGGGACGAAGCAATAGATAGGTACAAAATGACAGGGACACAAATGACTATAGAAAAATCCTTATCTATAGCAACTGTAACAACATGTTTTCCCCCAAGACTATAACTATGATAAGACTTCATATAAGTATGTTAATGAAGCATGTAATTATGTTTTAATTTAATGAAAACACAAAAACCATTGACTGAGAGGGAACAACCTTGAAATTAATGGCCATGATACACAATTAGGAATTGATGAAGGAAGGATTGATGAAGTGGCATGGAGTGGGGAGTTGAGTTGTGTTTATGGAGAAAACATGAAGATTGTTTAACAAGCTAACTTATGCTTGATAAGAATAAAATCCTACATCCCAACGTACCTGAGATAAATGAGCCACGTGACCAGTTATGGAAGGCCAGGGAAGTGGTTGAGGCAGTTAATGGTTGTTGAAGGATTGGTCTTTTTGAGAAGCAAAAGGGACAATTGATTGAATGATAACAGGACACCACGATTTTTCCCCTTCAAAATGGGAACTGTGGACTGCATGTCACATCTGACACAAGAAACACACCAAGAAGATTGGTGGAAGAAGAGACCAAAGGTGGGAAAACACCAGACACAAGACACACACATGGATTTTCAACTAGAGGTACAACAAGCAGAGCATGGTATCAGAGACCGAAG
>SNQJ01S0166993.1:1732-20923 GCA_010110895.2 Picea sitchensis | reverse complement strand
AGATAGCTTGCTAAGAAATATGCATTTGAAAAACGTACTTAAGATTCGTTTGGAGTGCCCAAGGTTTAGCCATATTTGGCTAATAAGAATTGAGATCCCATTGCTTTGTCTTTAATGGCCCTCAACTCTTCCTTCGAATTTTTGGTTTGGGTAAGTAGGGAGGAAATAAAGGTGGGGGTGGGATTTATCCAAAGGAATCTCATATAGGATGGGGTCTCTCCCTTGATTTTAGGTACACCATTTTCCAAAGCCTCATTAGCATGCTCTTCATCACCACCTAATTCTCATCAAGGATCTTTTGCAACTTCTTCTAGAGTGTGATTCATTGATAGTGGCTCTTTATCTTCCTTATCAACTTGGGTCTAAAATTTCAAAACGGTTTTCCATTAGATAAAGATATTTTTTTTGGCTTCATTGGGGTGAGTGTTGTATTTGTTCCCCCTATTCACTATTTATGGCAATGTATGAGCACATATTCATCCAATGGTGTGTATGTAGGGATACACTTGGTGCACCATCATTTTATTTTTCCCTTGTCACAAGTCCCTTGTGCATTCCATCATTGCACTTTTCGCAGTACAAATGTGATATGGATCTCCATCATTTCACTTCAAGTGCACTCTTATGGCGAGCGTGGTACAAATGCATGCATGAGCATTATGATTATGCTTCGAGCGTGCTATGAGGGGCTCACAAATATGTAAACCATGTCTTAGAGGGTGAACCATATTTCTTGGATAGACTTTCCTTGAATGTGCTACTTGGGAAAATTGAAGTGAAAGGTTACTGCATGGAACTTGAAACTTGGCCAACACAGTGCGGAGCTTTGAAATTTTTTAAAATATAGGATCGTTGATGGAACTTAAAATTTTTCAAAGTTCTGGGTAGTATGCTATCAAATTTCAAAGCTTCCTGTAGTGCTTTGTCACTTAAAGATTCATGCACAATATGGTATCGAATTTCAAAGTTCATGTAGTGCCTTGTCACTTAAAGGTTCCCGCAGAAAGCATTCAAGGTGACTCAATCCACGAAATAAGGCTCACTGATGTAGGATCATCGCATCCATGTCAACGGCCAGCCAGCAGCCACGCTAGTGAATTCAAATCGCACACTAAAAGAGAGGTGCATCCTCATTTCAAATTTGAATTGAATGTAATTGAATGTCTTAGGCTGGTGAGCCATGGAAGCCATGCCTTTGAGTAGGCGTTAGATAGGATCGGATTTAATGCCAAGAATGGTTGAGATCTAGATCTGATCCTGGACTAGACAACCCATTCATTGTAATTTATTAGAGTAGGTGAACCTAGAGGAATGAGACCTCAGGTAAAAGAGATTTTCATATCTCATTTTGAGTAAGTCAAGAATGGTTGTATGAGAGAGCTAGAGAGAGCTCGAGGAACACCATTGTAAAATACAGGCATTTTCCATTGCTAATATGGCAGAGCAGTTTTTCCTGCATTATTCTGTCTTATATGCATGTCTGTGTGTGATCCATATATATGTTGTGAATGTATATTGTAGTTGTGCATTCTGCAGGAGTTCATTTGATTCAGGTTGGAGGTCTTTGAGGCTTCATACCAGGAGGGTGTGACAGAACGTTGAGGGTTCTGAGAGTTGGTGCACTGAGGATGCACTTATGAACTCTGAGGAGTCAGACAGAGACATGCTGAGGCACATAAGTTGAAGTCAACAACTCAGAAGAAGAAGACCTCAAGGTTGTTGAACACCTCAGGAGGTAAGGTTGGGTAGCTAAAACACAGTTGCAGACATAATCACTGAGGATTCTGTAGGAGCTCTGCCAGGTGGGCATTGAGCATGTGTGTGCAAGGAGTGCACAAGAGGAAGGAAATCTACTGTGAGTTCAAGGAAACAGTATCACTGAGGATTCTGGAAGGCTCTGCCAGGTGGGCATCGAGCAAGTGCATAGGTGCACAAGGACCCGGAACTGCTGAACATTCTGTGGAGAAGAGACTCTGCTAGGAGGGCATCGATAAAGTGTGCAAGCAGGCACAGGAGAACAAAGAACTCTGTGATTTCTGCCATTTGAAGGAAGAGTCCAAGGAAGGATCTTCACTGGGTTGTTGAACACCCAGAGAGACTCAGCAAGAGGTTTCCTGAGCAACGGAGAGCCAGGAAGGCATTTTATTCTCCATCTGAGGGAGAAGAAGGATAAAATCCCCCCAAGGGGTCTGAGTGGTTGCGTAAGCTCAGGAGGGATAGCACCAGCGAGTGCATTGGAAGACTCTACAAGGAGTATAAGAGTTGGGGGAATCCTTTGAGGATTCATAGATAAAGCTCAGGAGGGCCAGCGTTGTATATGCGCAGCGAGGCTCAAGATTGTAGAGCTCACAGAGGAAAGAGCGCAAGGGTCGAAGTCCTTGAGAACAGGAAATTCTTCCAAGACTGGGAAGGAAGCCCGACAGCTCAAGAGGAGTGATGACAGCTGTCAGATTGGCTTGAAGAAGAGATCTGGTTTGTCGAGGAGATTTACGTCTAGGAGGAGCCACAGCAGGAGGAAACAACGACAAGGATCTAGGCCGTCCGTTTGGGAGTGAATGCGTGTCACGAGATTACCCACATTGGGAACTCAGGCACTGGAGGTTGGAAAAGGAAGTAATTCAACTTCACGAGTGGTGAGGAGGCGAGAGCTCCATGTTGTGGGGCCTAGCTGATGTCATCTCAGGATATCGATACTCCGAGGATAGTGTGGGGGCCATCGGAGTCAGTAAGTGGACAGGTGGCACCTCGCATCTTGGGAGCTCGTAAGTGGAAGGGTCGAGGAATTTGTGTTCAAAGTCACAAGGCGCGAGGACACGAAGGAGCGAGAGATTTGGAGCCGTCCATCAGAGAAGGATAGGTGGAAAAGATCAGAGATCTCACGAACTCGGGGTTTCACATGTTGAAAGCCCAAGTGTTGGGTGTTCAAAGTCGCGAGGCGCGAGGACGCGAAGGCAGTGAAGGAGCGAGAGGATTGGGACCGTCCATTGAAGAGGACGCGTGTCAGAGATATAAGGATCTTGTGAACTCGGAAGTTCGCAGGGTAAAGGCCCAAGCCTTTGGGACTCAGAGTTACGAGGACGCAAGGTGTGAGAAGGAGGATAACCGTTGGATCTGGATCACCGGAGGATCATTGGATCCACACGTGGGATCATACATCGGAACCTCACGAGAGAAGACTCGAGAATTTGGCCACGGAAATCACGAAGTCGCGAGGGAATGAGGTCATGAGTTTCGGGATCTCGGGTAGGACTGTGTGGGCCATAGAAACCGACGAGGGGAATCCAGGTGGCACAAAGACCTCGGAATCTCACTATGAGAAGTCCCAAAGTATTGGTACTAGGATTTGTGAGTTGTGAAGGTCCGAATTTTCAGCGAGATAAGAGACGTTGAAAGGTCAACTCTCATGCACCTCGGTACTTCGGCATGTCGGGTGTCGAGAGTTGGAAAATCAAGGGTTTGATATAGCGATTCACGAGGCCGCGAGGGAGGTAAGGCCACAGACACAGGAGCAGTGGTCATATGGTGGAAGATTATCCAGGAGGGCTAGCGCATATGAGCCGAGAGCTCATCGGTAATTCAGGGATCGGGGATTCACGAGGACAGAGGTTAGTGAGAGAGGAAAGTCTGAAGCCCCGACGCCCGATAATAGTTTCCCGTGGGGAAATTGGTCACGGTCAGGTGCGGAGGCCATGCAGGTGAACGAAGGACCTGTGGACCGGGTCATATTTTATAGGGATTCCACTTGGGAATCTAAAGAGCTTCTTCGACTCAACAGAGGGAAATTGAACGATCCTGTGAGCAGGAGGTCAGGAAAAGAGACCCTACGGGGTGTTAGGAAGGACCTCGTTTGCATCAGGTGGTATCAGAGTAGGAACTTCATCTATATATTTTAGGTGAAGAGAGAGGAGAGCAGAACAAAAGACAGAGTTACTGAGGACTCTGTGAGGACTTGTTTGCAGGTAGGTAGTAGTCCATAGACAGTCGGTAGGACTGTGAGAGGATGAAGCTGGAGCACTCAGGGATGCAGAGTGACAGCAGTAGATCTATCAGGGAGGCAGATAGATATAGCAAAATGGCTATTGAAGGCCATAGAAAGAAGAGCAAGGCAAAAAAGCTTGTCGAATGGGATGAGGAAGAGACTAGACAACTCTATGAACTGAAAGCAGACATAGAGAAGCTCGAACTGCGGATGCGGCAGGATAGGAGGATGAGACGAATGCGAAATTTGCCCAGGAAGAAGGCAAAGGAAAAGTGGCCAGTTAGACAGCTGATGGTCAGGAGACAGCACAGGTTATTGAGAAAATGGTTGAGGCATGCTGAAAACCTCAAGGTCACAGAGGAAAAGATGATTGATCACTGTTGGCCAGAGACTAGAAAGAGTCTCGATGATTGGGATGATGAGGAAGATAAATTGGGATCGTCTGAGGATCTCATAGACTGCCAGGAGAGCAGTGGAGAGTTTCCATATTACCATATGGGAAAGGGAACGGAGATGAGATCGACTGATGATCTCGAAGACTGCCATGAAGGCAGAGAGGAAGAAATTCCAGATTACCAAGAGGGCAACAGATTGAGATCGGCTGAGGATCTCATGAACTGTCAAGAGGACAGCCAGGGAATTTCACGTTGCCAGTTGGGAAATGAAAGGAGATCAGATGAGGATCTCGAAGACTGCCATGAGGGCAATGGAAGAATCGAAGACTGTCATGAGGGCAGCAGAAGCCTATTGAACTTCCAGGTGGGCAGAGATGAAAATGCGAGGCCATCTGAAGGTCTCATTGGCTCGATGGAGAGTTCAATTCAGCAAGGAGTGCTGATGAAGATGGGATCGGTTGATCTCATGGTCTGTCAGGGAAGCAGCAGCGGAAGCATCCCATATTTCTAGGTGGGCAGGGATGAGCAGATGAGACTATTTGTGGGTCTCATAAACTCAAAAGTGATTTGGGATCAGCCTGAGGAGATGACAGAGCAGACGAGACTATCTGAGAGTCTCATAAACTTGGAGTTGAGTTTAGATTAGCATGTGCAGCTGACAGAAGAGGTGAAAGATCAGGGTGATCTTCTGATGATTGGGGGAATACAATTATTCTTACCATGTGCCCAAGAGGAGGTAGAAATTTGTGTTGCGGATGGTGCAACAACAGAACAGTGACAGCTGGAGATGACTGTCAAAAGGAAATTGGAGCTGACAATGACTGTCAGAGAAGAAGAAGAATTGGAGCAGACTTTGAAATCTACCCAAGCAGAAGTGAAAGAAGATGAGCATTCGGTGGAATGTCTCAATAATTTTAGCCAGCAAGCTAAGAGCGTTGTAGCATTGGAGCTGATAGCAGAAGAAGAAGCAGAAGCAGAAGGAAAAAAGGGCGATCATTCTGAGGAGTGTCTCAGCATATTCAGCCAGGGAGCTGAAAAGAAAGAAGCTGTAGCACTGAAGCTAGCAGCAAAAGAAGCCAAGGAGCAGGCAGGTAAAGTTATCACTCTATGGGAGATGGAGCTAGAGATGCTGGAGGATTGGTTGAACAATCCAGGGCCAGCAAGAGAACTGACAGAAATTGAGTTGTCAGGGAAAGTGACTGAGCAGTAGGTCAGTCAAGAAGAGACTGCAGAACTGCAGTCTGCAGCAGAGTGGCAACTTGAGGCCACAGATAAAGATGAAGAAGATGGCATGAGAGATCATAGTGATCTGCCCGATGGAAAAAAAAAATTGCAGCTGAGGAGACTACAACAACAGAGCCAGCCACTAGAGAAGCTGGACAAAGTAATAGAAGAGATCAGAAGGCTGATGTTGGGGTCAGCAGACACTACCAACAAGGAGCAGCTGGGCAGAAGGAAAGAAGCAACAGCGCAGCGGAAGCAGCAGTAGCAGCAAAATGGAGTGGATGAACAGCTCCAAAGATTTATTTGGGATCCAGGAGGATTTCCAACAGCTCAGAGGGGAAGCGCATGAGTAGGAGCTCATGAATCTTGCAGCTGTGGAGTATGATGCAGGAGCATCACATCCACGTCAGCGGCCAGCCAGCAGCCACGCCAGCGAATTCAAATTACACGCTAAAAGAGAGGCACAGCCTCATTTCAAATTTGAATTTAATGTAATTGAATGTCTTAGGCTGGTGAGCCATGGAAGCCGTGCCTTTGAGTAGGCGTTAGATAGGATTGGCTTTAATTCCAAGAATTGTTGAGATCTAGATCTGATCCTGGACTAGACAGCCCATTCATTGTAATTTATTAGAGTAGGTGAACCTGGAGGAATGAGCCCTCAGGTAAAAGAGATTTTCATATCTCATTTTGAGTAAGTCAAGAATGTTTGTATGAGAGAGCCAGAGAGAGCTCGAGGAACACCATTGTAAAATACAGGCATTTGCCATTGCTAATATGGCGGAATAGTTTTTCCTGCATTATTCTGTCTTATATGCATGTCTGTGTGTGTTCCATATATATGTTGTGAATGTATATTGTAGTTGTGCATTCTGTAGGAGTTCATTTGATTCAGGTTGGAGGTCTTTGAGGCTTCATACCAGGAGGGTGTGACAGAACGCTGAGGGTTCTGAGAGTCGGTGCACTGAGGATGCACTTCTGAACTCTGAGGAGTCAGACAGAGACGTGCTGAGGCACAGAAGCTGAAGTCAACAACTCATAAGAAGAAGACCTCAAGGTTGCTGAACACCTCAGGAGGTAAGGCTGGGCAGCTGAAACACAGTTGCAGACAGAATCACTGAGGATTCTGTAGGAGCTCTGCCAGGTGGGCATTGAGTGTGTGTGTGCAAGGAGTGCACAAGAGGAAGGAACTCTGCTATGAGTTCAAGGAAACAGTATCACTGAGGATTCTGGAAGGCTCTGCCAAGTGGGCATCGAGCAAGTGCATAGGTGCACAAGGACCCAGAACTACTGAACGTTCTGTGGAGAAGAGACTCCGCCAGGAGGGCATCGAGAAAGTGTGCAAGCAGGCACAGGCGAACAGAGAACTCTGTGAGTTCTGCCATTTGAAGGAAGATTCCAAGGAAGGATCTTCACTGGGTTGCTGAACACCTAGAGAGACTCAGCAAGAGGTTACTTGAGCAACGGAGAGCCAGGAAGGAATTTTATTCTCCATCTGAGGGAGAAGAAGGATAAAATCCCCCCAAGGGGTCTGAGTGGTTGCGTAAGCTCAGGAGGGACAGCACCAGCGAGTGCATTGGAAGACTTTGCAAGGAGTATAAGAGTTGGGAGAATCCTTTGAGGATTCACAGATAAAGCTCAAGAGGGCCAGCGTTGTATACCTGCAGTGAGGCTTAAGATTGTAGAGCTCGCAGAGGAAAGATTGCAAGGGTCGAAGTCCTTGAGAATAGGAAATTCTTCCAAGACTGGGAAGGAAGCGCGACAGCTCAGGAGGAGCGACGACAGCCGTCAGATCGGCATGAAGAAGAGATCTGGTTCGTCGAGGAGATTTATGTCCAGGAGGAGCCACAACAGGAGGAAATGGCGACGAGGATCTAGGCTGTCCATTTGGGAGCAGACGCGTGTCACGAGATTACCCACATCGGGAACTCAGGCATTGGAGGTTGGAAGAGGAAGTTAATCAACTTCATGAGTGGAAAGGAGGTGAGAGCTCCGTGTTGTGGGGCCTAGCTGACGTCATCTCGGGATATCGGTACTCCGAGGATAGTGTGGGGGCCACCGAAGTCGGAAAGCAGACAGGTGGCACCTCGCATCTCGGGAGCTCGTAAGTGGAAGGGTCGAGGAATTTGTGTTCAAAGTAGCAAGGCACGAGGACACGAAGGAGCGAGAGATTTGGAGTCATCCATCAAAGAAGGACAGGTGGCAGAGATCGAAGATCTCGCAAACTCAGGGTTTTGCATGTTGAAATCCCAAGTGTTGGGTGTTCAAAGTTGCGAGGCGTGATGACACGAAGGCGGTGAAGGAGCAAGAGGATCGGGACCGTCCATTGAAGAGGACGCATGTCAGAGATCTAAGGATCTCGCGAACTCGAAAGTTCGCAGGGTAAAGGCCCAAGCCTTTGGGACTCAGAGTCACGAGGATGCGAGGTGCGAGAAGGAGGATAACCATTGGATCCAGATCACTAGAGGACCGTTGGATCCACATGTCAGATTGTACATCGGAACCTCGTGAGAGAAGACTCGAGAATTTGGCCACGGAAATCGCGAAGTCGTGAGGGAACGAGGTCATGAGTTTCAGCATCTCGGGTAGGACTGTGTGGGCCATAGAAACCGGCAAGTGGAATCCAGGTGGCACAAAGACCTCGGAATATCGTCGCGAGAAGTCCCGAAGTATTGGTACTAGGATTCGCGAGTTGCAAAGGTCTGAAGTTTTGGTGAGATAAGAGACATTGAAAGGTCAACTCTCATGTTCCTCGGTACTTCGACACATCAGGTGTCGAGAGTTGGAAAATCAAGGGTTTGATATAGTGAGTCGTGAGGCCACGAGGGAGGTAAGACCACGGACACAGGAGCAGTGGTCATATGGTGGAAGCTTAGCCAGGAGGGCTAGCGCATAGGAGCCGAGAGCTCATCGGTAATTCGAGGATCGGGGATTCACGAGGACAGAGGTTAGTAACAGTGGAAAGTCCGAAGCCCCGACGCCCGATAATAGTTTCCTGTGGGGAAATTGGTCACGATCAGGTGCAGAGGCCGTGCAGGTGAATGAAGGACCTGTGGACTGGGTCATATTTGTCAAGGATTCCACTTGGGAATCTAAAGAGCCACTTCGGCTCAACAGAGGGAAATTGAATGATCCTGTGAGCAGGAGGTCAGGAAAAGAGACCTTGCGGGGTGTTAGGAAGGACCTCGTATGCATCACTCACCATCTTAGAGGTTGTTTTCATGGTGGATAGAGGTTGCCACCACCTTATACATATCTAAATTGTTTGGTAAAACTACTATGTGGTGAGCATCTTGTCTATTGAATTAGAATCTATATCAGAATGTGATCATGGGGACACAAATTGCCCAATTTCTAACAATTTCCCTTAGAATCTAGGAAACTATGAATCACTGAAATTGCCAAATATATTACTCACATTGTAATTTATGAGATTCTAAATCAATCCAAATACCTAAAAAAATCACAATTTTTATGGGTTGAAATTGTGATTTTAGAACATTGAAATTGCATTATCTTAAAAATAAATTGCAATTTTTAGTTGTTAAAATTGTCATTTTGAAACATTGAAATTACAGCGCATTGATTCCCAAGTCAGAAAAGTGGACTCTTTGAATAACAATCATCCTAATGTTGTTTCCTTGTAATTTTGTAGCTGAGCATATTGAATAACAATCATAGTAGTGATGCATCCCAAGTTGTACCAGATGTGAAAGTTCTTATGCGGTGAGCATCTTATCTTATCTTACCATACATGGAAGTTCTTACGGGGTGAGTTGTACCAATGCTTCTTCCTTGTAAAGTTGTAGTAGATGGGAAAGTTCTTAAACACTGAGCTATGTCCACCATCATTGACAAGTTGTTTTTGATGTGAATTTTTTGAGCATCATGTAAACTATCGATCATATATGAATTTTACGGTTCTGAAATGAAATGTATTTCACAATATTTATAAATTTCATGATGCCCAACCAAAACACCAGTGGCCAGCTATTTGGAAATTCCCTCCAGTCCATGTACACCTTTTATTATATTTTCCTTTATCTGAATGTGTGTCACGCTGCAAATTTAGCGTGTGGATCCCACACACAAACAGATAGTCCTCATGAAGTTGATGGTCAGCCACCGACTAAAAAAGTAATGGTCAAGAAAGCAGTGTTCTGCTGTAGTTGGTGCACCTAGTTGTCTTTTTCTTTAAATTCCAGAGTTTGTGTTGACCCACGCACAAGAATATCATGATGGTCGGCCACATCAAGTTAAAAGAGAAAATAATTGAAAAACCAATGTTGGGGCATCAAACTTGAGCGAAAGGGCCCATTTCTTTGTCTTTGATGGCCCTCAACTCTTCCTTTGATTTTTTTCTTTGGGTAAGCAGGGAGGATACAAGGGAGGGGGTGGGTTTTCTCGACAGGACTCTTGTATAGGATGGGATCTTTCTTCAATTTCAGGTACATCATTTTCTTAGGGTGCTTCTTTAGCATTTTTTTCATCAAGGATAATTTGCAACTATTTTTATATTGTGAGTGTAGTAGTCTAATTGTTCTATGTTTTTACTTTTTTTGGGTGATATTTTTTGTTTAATTTTGCCTGAAATTCTGCTAGAATTTGTTGGATGTGCATATTTGAGTGGTTAATTTTGTATAATCCTAATGTCCCAAGGGTTTTTCCACAGGATGAATCCATTTTTGGATTCAAAAATACAATTTAAACAACAGAAAATTGTGATTTCATGAAGATTTATGTCACAGGATTCCAGTAAAAAGGGAAAAAAGGTAGAACAGTTAGACAAAGATTATTGTGAGTCACTAATAGTGGATTTTCATCCTCCTTATCATTATTTGGGTTTAAAATTTTAGAACGATTTGTCTAATTAGAGTAGAAGCTTTGCTTTGGCTTCATTGGACTAAGTGTTGTCTTTTCCTCCTTTTCCCTATTTGCATTAGTTGGTTTGATTTCGATTGTCTTTTCCTCCTATTCCCTGCTTATAGTGCTTAGAAAAAGGGCCATATTGATGGCATTTATTGCACCTATGAAGCTACTCATAATCTAGCCCCTAAATATGACACCAATAGTCTGGATGTAACCTTATTTCCTCTGGAAGACCTTTCTCAAGGTTCACTTTCACGTAGAGTAGTGCACATGCATTGACTTTTTTTAGTGTTGCCTTATCAATAAAATGGCCTATGTTGTTTCCTATCACTTGGAATGTTGGATCATCCCAGAAAATGAGTGGAAAATGAAAGTGATGGACCAACATTGGGTTTTTTATAGAGATGTCTTTTTCTAGGTTAAAATTCATTAGTCAGTGGTTCAATGCTAAAAATTAGGGTTGGCTTTTGACTATCAAATCGTGATCTTTCTTCATTTAGAATGTGAAAGTAATGTATCATCTACCGTGGAGAGAATTTCATAACACCCTTCATCAGAGGGGCCTAATATTCCAATAGTGAGAGTTCAAGAACCTTCTGACTTGGCCATTGTCCGATGAACTTCCCCACTAGGTATTTGTCTATGAATAAAATGGTTTTTATTCACTAGGAGAAGTGGTTAAGATCTTAAGTTATGGGACCTCTAGAAGCTTCCTCTCAAAATTCTCATGGAACATGTATTGATTGTGATCAATCCAATCCTCATGTAGAACTAGTTTCAACACTTGCCTTGGGAAAGCAATAAGAACCAAGTTGTGGAGCATTTAGGCAATGTATGTGCACATATAAATCCAATAGTGTGTATATAGAGATATACTACCATAAATGTTCTGGAGCATGATGCATATTGTTTTGCTTGGCTTATATTATTTCCCATGACATTGAAGAGTCTATAATTTTGATGTAGTCAACCATTATGCTCGAATTCAAATCCCATAGCTTATATTGATTCTACATCATTATCGGATACATGTGGCTCACAATTCTCTCAATTCAACTCCATTGTCCACTTAGACCAATTCAACATGTGTTAGGCCATTTTGATGTAGGGGAAAACCCACACACTGTTAAATGTTGACATAGACAACTAAAACCTCTACATTGACAAGTCATTGACCTCCCAAAGCATGTTAGATAGTAAGCTTACAAACAAGGCCCCCTTTAAGTGCACTTGGAGAGAAATGATGGTGCTCCAAAGCACATTTGTACCACCATTGCCACATTTTCTCTTGTGGTGCACCATCACTGTATTTTTCCCTTGTTGCAAGTCCCTTGTGCATGCCATTGCAGTACAAATGTGCTATGGAGCACCATCATTGCACTTCAAGTGCACTCTTATGGTGAGTGTGGTACAAACGCATGTAGGATCACTATGATTATGCTTCGAGAGTGCTCTGAGGGGGGCTCACAAATATATATGTAAACCATGTCTTAGAGGGTGAGCAATATATAATGTTCCCAACTAGGCTATGTGGGTATATTATGTTTTCTATCCAAAATTGTTAATTCTCCTTGTGTAAATATGTTAAACACTTGGTATTAACACTATTGTTAACCCCTCACAAACAGTTTTCTCATATAAGAATATTGTCAAACACGTTGTGTGCATCCATTACACAAAAAATAGAGTAGATAATCGTGGCATCTTATTATGGATGGAAACCCCAATTAAAACAATACAATGATATCTAATGGTTTTAATAACAACTGCATAATACTCTTGAACACACAAGTCTAATGGTTGTGAGGCAGCTGCACAAATCTACTAACAGAAACAATACAAGAAAACCTATAATGATGCCAATCTATGATGCTTCATGCGACGCTCTGCTCCAGTAATGTATGCTCTACTAGCATCCCTCTTGTGACCCTATGAACCCCATCTGTTAGCATTCGGAAGTCACTCCTGGATTGCTAGCAGGAGCAGAGCCCGAAGCCCATCAGTTTAATGTCACGATTTGTTTGAGGGTGATCAAATGGAGGAAAACTCAGAACAGCATCGTGTCAGCTCAGAAACCAGACCAGGCATGCATGAAAGAGTGAGGTCTTGACAAACTCCAAACAGTGAGTCGTAGTATAGGGTCAGTAGACGGAAGACTTATGCGAGGAATGTGCAAGGTCTATCACAGACATCCGGTTTGTAACAGACTGAGGAAGAATGCATTCGAACACGAAATCCTTTCGTATCCAAATACAAATACCAGAGGGCACAACAACGTCACAACAAATCCTTTATTGTAACAAGATGTTCTACTGTGAATCCTCAAGCATGAGACGAAAGAAAGATGGAAAAAGGAGAACTGTTTGTTATAAACCAAGAAATCTCAAACACAGAGGCGTATCCAGGAAACCAAAGTATTTGCTAAAACTTTACAGTCGGGAGCTTAGATCTACCATAGATAGATACAAAAATGGAAAAAATGCCTACATATACTCAAACAACAACAGCAGCGGAACCAAAAAAATGCATTGAAAGCTTTGCATCTGCATGGCTTCTGACAGTCAACATCTGAGAGGTCGTGCGACTTATGTCAGACGCAATCTTAATTGTCTGACAGTTCCAACGGCGAATCGACGTGCCTTAAATTCATGGTCGTGCTTTCCCATTAAGGCGGAGGTGATATCTAACCACCACCAACTGCTTCCATAACTGCTTCTTGGGATTGAGAACGGTCCGGCCAACTCAGCATTCCGGGACGTGGAGGGCATCTCATGTAGCCACCTGGAATAACCGACCAGCTCAAAGGGTATGCAGGGAGAACAGGCGCGGAAGGTGGGACACAGGAGCGAAGTAATGGGGGGCCACATCAGCGGAAAGAGAGAGAGAGACTACAGGGGGGACACAGGGCGAGATGCGACAAGAGAAGGAGGTGGAAGGATCGCTGTGATGAGCACTTTTAAGGGAAGGCTGATGTGGAGGAGAGGAAGACGCGTGGCAGACGATATATGGATGATGAGAAAACAAGAGGCTATGTGGTCCATAAAAAAGAGGTAGAAGGATGACACATGGCAGCAAGGGAAAGGCGGAAGGAAGGATGAAATGACGGGAGGATGGTCCACACTGGTTAAGCATAGGGTAGTTGAGAAGGGTGGGGCTGCACGAGCGTCGTTGATCTGAGCGCCTTGATCGTGGCCATCGGGAAGCTGCATATGGGATTCCGGACCCCCCCCCNCGCCGTGATCCTGACCATCCGAAACTGATCCTTGTTTAATTCAGCCGCATTTGTGCATAAGACTTAGGACAAGTGGGTTTTTGACCCCTCCTTTTGTTGTCTAGTCCCCTCTACAGGAAATATCGCTAACACCATCCAAACGGCATGTTGCAACCTCGATCGTAGAGGTCCTTGCGGGACAACTGTTGGACATCTAGTGGGGCCTTGTAGTATGCCCTGTACTCAATCCATAGGGATTCCCTAAACCTTGATTTCTCTGAGACCCTCTTGAACCTACAAATGTATGGGCTCAACCTCATCTAGAAAGATTCTTAAACATCTTGCATACCTCGGTATCTCTTCAACTTAATGCAAACTCCTAAGTGAAGCTCCCATGGTAGTCCTAGATGGACTCCCCCTCTTGTCTGACTAGGTTTTATCGGACTAATCGGTAGATGTGGACACTAATAGATCTCCCTAGATCCACCTGGATCTAAAACAAAATAGGACAAGACATGACTCTTTTCCTAAGTTTTGACCGTTGAATTAGCTAGTAGGGAGGAACAAATAACATACTTTTGTATTGCTTCCTAGGGTCTCTGTTGCTCCCACTTCACTCCGGTGCTCTCGTGAAGTCAAGACCAAGACAACACAAACCAACCAAAGTGAAGATAGAAAAATATATTCAACTGTCAACTTATATGTATGATCAAGGAATTACACAATAAAGTGAGAATAGCTTTATGGGAAAAGGACATGCCACTGTATCATATTAATTGAAAGTAGAAGATTACAATCTGATCACCTTGATGTCACAAGCTCCCTTTCGGTGGCTCTTGGATCCAACACACACACTTGCTCAATCCTTGTATGAAGAAGATCAAATCCTCTTGATAGACCTGCTAGAGTCTCCAAGCTCCTGTTCAAGCTAAGTCCTTCACACAATTCCTTCACCAATTCTCCAATGAATCTTGCTTAACCTTTTCCATGAGAATTCCATCAGTATATAGGAGAGAATGAAAATGTTACTTGGTAAGAATGATCCCACAATATTAGGGAATCCAGTACAAGGATAACCATTCAAATGCCAACCCATTCTTCTAGAAGATTCCCTTCTAGAACCATCGAGAATCCATCTTTTTCCAAGATTTAGAGAAAGTTCGCACCCTAGCTATGTAGCACGGTGTGAGAAGTTTGCACCCTAGCTTAAGGCAGCCTGTGAGAATAGGTCATTCTCGCACCCTGGTATATTAGCAACCTGTGAACTCTCTTCAAAAGTATGTTTTCTGGGAAGAGATGAATGTCAATTTTATTAGGAGAAAGTTCTTATGAGGAGCCTGAGTACACCATCATCAATACACCATCATGATGACCAAAATCATGGGTAATAGAATGCCCCCCAAAGTATGAGGCCGGAATCAGTGACATCCGAAAGACTTTGTAAGCTACATGTGTGTGTCGGAAACCAGGAGCACAACTAATTGGAAACCTGCGAACAATGAAGCATCTAGAGAATATCATATATATTAATTTTGAGGTAGGCATTCCCATACTCAGATCACAGACGGATGACATTGTAGACATAGGTCATGGCCACCAATCATACACTTTGGATCCATGCCGTCAAAATATAGCATAGCCACTAGGAATACACTGTGGATCTATGCGAGAAAATTCAAATTAAGATGAGATAGCCACGAGACATACATAGTGGATCTATGTGTCGCAAATTATACATATTCCATTGCAACCTGGACAAAGAGATGATATCTAGGATCTTCAATATCGTCACCCAAAAGTACGAATCTAACCATGTGATTACATGTGTCGAAGTTGAACATGGTAGAAACCACTTGATTACTGGTCATTGATGAAACTGTTAACAAGTGTGAGGGAAATCACCATTAATGTCAATGAATCCCAAGGTACTCTAGTACAATCCTTCGAATGCGAATGAATGAGTTGAAGTCAAACATTCGATGGAATATTTCGATCAACGTTCAATGATGTAAACCCACTGTCAAAAGTGAGGAAACCTGCCATTGAGGCATGCAAGTTCCAAGGTACCAAAGAATTTCTAAGTCTTGATTCCGAATAATGAGCTGAAGTCGATGGAACAAAACTCATCACAGGAGGGCCTTCATGTATCTCCCATCAATGACACGAAACGAGTAATAGATTTTGAAGGTGAAACAGAGTATGATGTAAGTTGGACTGGACACAAGGAAGGCTGACACGGAGAGAATGGACAATTACAGATGGTCAACTCAATAGAGGTTTCAGATGAACTTCTCTTGAACATATGAATGACACGACCAATGATTTGGCATCATTGACTCAAAGACAACACAGGGAATGACCTTGTAGAAAATCGAATGAGAGACAAATGGATTTCCCAAACCGGCTTCAAATAATGAATAGGGGGTGTCATGTTCAAGAGCGACACTTACTGCCAATCAATATGAAGATGAAAACATATCCCTTTCCCAAATTTTCCCCCACCATTTCTAGTGAGTACCTCTTTATTTTTACACAAGCTTGAGGAGTATAACATATGCTTGTTGATATAAGTTTATCCTTTGGATAAGTCCTTCGGAGTATGTTTAATGAACCCTAAGAAGGAGTGGTTCGGTCCCATTATGGGTTTTTCGATGTTTGTTTAATGAGTCCAAAGATAGAAAACTCGAAGGTTTTTCATGATTATAGAGTCTGGAAAAACACTTAAAAGAGAACTCTCTCAGTTCCTTTTTCATAAAATAGTCTGATGAGATCGAAAAAGAGATAAATTATTGCTCACCAGACGCTTTCTTCAAATACTTTATCGAGCGTGAAAATAGCAAGGTCGCTCGGCCATCTTTTCATGTTTAGAGAGCCTCAAAAGAGCTTAAAGAGGACTTCAGGGGGGTTCCTTTTTCGTATAACCTTGTTGAGCCCGAAAAAGTGATAAAAGTATGCTCAATTGCGTTCTCATGTATTTTCGAGCGTGAGAACGGACAAAGACCAAGCTCGAGGTTTTATACAAAAACCATAAAAAACAAACAAAACATGCGATGAAGCAGAAAAAATATGTCTGCATCCATGTACATGACCATCGAAGTCGTTACGCCTGAAAAAGTTACACTCAAAAGGGCATTAGGGTTTAGGTTTTAATAAATAAATAATTATTAAAAATTAAATAACATGGTAAAAGTCAATATAAAGAAATAAAACTCTTTTTACCATATCATTTTCACTTTTCCACTATTTGAGTCCAAAAACCCCTCTTTTTACCCTCGAAGTTTGGCATCAGATTGGGGGAGTTATGAGTATCCATTCGACGAGCCGTCAGCGACAGTGAGGTAGGCTCTTTTTCCTCTACTCTTTCATGGTTTAAATTTTCATTTTCATTGGTAAAAACACACTTTTGAGTTGGTTTTATGAACAATTATTGCGCTCAGCCATTCTCGCAGGTGGGCTACACAGGACCTGTGAGAATGGGTCATTCTCACAGGTGAGCCCACAGTAGCTTATGAGGTTCTCGCACTGTGCCTAAAGGGAACCTACGAGAACTGCAAAGCATGAAAAAAATTTGAATTTTTGCTCAATGAAAGAGAACCAATTTATGAATAGAGTTATTAATCTTCTTTTTGTTCTTCTTATGCAAGTAGTTGGCCATCATAATGGTTCTGGAATGGCACGAAAGGGAGCATGACGAAGACAATGCCATTGCCAGAAATCATCCACCCACTATTTCCTCTTTGAGAAACTGTGGTCTTCTGAAGTACTTTCATATCTCGGGCATGAAGGACCAAATCAGGTTATTAGAGTACCTTGTGCATATGTGGGATCCCGATCAGCAGGTATTTCATGTAGGGGTTCACACATTGTCATTAGAAATTGAGGACATTTACTTCTTGACTGGACTATCATGGCATGGGTACCATGTGAGACTGACTGGTAGCAGAGGTGGTGGGCTGCCCATGAGTGAGTACTGTCGCTTACACAATGTTCCCGAGGCAGAGAGGAAGAAAGGGAAAGTAGTTATTTGGGGAGTATGGGATTTGACCCTCCGTACTATCTTGTTCACCATAGCGCAGATGGCTGGGAGCTCCACTCCTCACATGGAATTATAGAGTTACTTTCAGTATGCGATAGAGTGTACTGAACCTCAGGTTTTTAACTGGGCAGATGTTGTGCTTCGTAGTATGAAAAAGCAGTGGACCAAATGCAGATGAGGCAACCTAAAGCAATTCAGGTATGGATCTTTGTTGGTGTCCTTCTTTCTCGAGAGGGTTACATTACTGAGGCTGCAGGTTGAGTGGAATTTACTGGCTCCTAGGGATCCAAGAATGCTGAGATGGTGTCAGCTCATGGCCTGGCACATAGCTGGACCAATTATCAAGTATGATGATACCTTCTTCGATTGGCTGCGACCACAGATGTTGATGGTCGACTATTATGCTTATGTCGGGTTGGATTTCTGAGGAGATTCGGACTTAGTCCTGCCGGAGGATGCTCATTGGGGGGAACTTGGTAAGAAGTACACACATTTTTTCCTTTTTTAAATGTTTTTTTTTTGGAATTTTATCATATGCAAATGTTTTTTATATGTTCATCCAAAGACTAAATACAAAATTCATTGTTGATGACACAGATGTTGGACCTTACCGACCTACTGGTACTTCTCCCATTCAGCGGCGAGGAGAGGTAGCGCCAGTGCCACAAAGGGACGCCGAGGATTATCAAGCAGTGGAACAAGACCTAGAGGGTTTGACAGTGGATATTCTAGACATGCCTCTTGGAGAGGTTCCACGACGCTATCAGCGTCACACAGTAGGAGTGTCAGACTCCATAGGTCGACTGCTCCATAGGGTTGCTTGAGCAGTCATGTGTTACCGTGAACATCATCCATGACGTCACTTTGTAGAAGCTATGAGCTTCAGATTTTGACATTTTTGTCTTCGGACAGAACTTTTTGTAAAAAACTCTTTTGATCATTATATATACAGATGACTTCTACCAGTTTATCTTATGTTGTGTGAAAATTGATGTGATTGATTTATAAATGATCCAAATGTTTGTCTAATACATAGTTAGCCATTGCATCAGTTAATGTATTTAGACATCTAGGAATATGTTGATATTCAATATAATCAAAATAACGCTCCAAGAGGCGAATTCGCAAATACACCCGTAACAAAGTAGGACTTCGAATAGTATAGACATTACTTAACTGTAGTACTACAAGTTGCGAATCGAGTCGCACAACCAAATGACGAATTCCAAGTGAGATAGAATCAACCAATAATTCGATAACGGTGCTATACTCAGCAATATTGTTGGTCACACGCCCGAGACACACACCTCGTAAGGAGACCAGTTCGTTTGTAGGGGCGTAAATTACCCATGCAGCAGAAGCAAGGTTCTGAGTACTACGGCTAGCGCCATCAGCGAAGCCAATGTAGGGTAGCAAAGACTCCGACATATGGAAATCAAACACAACGTCATATAAGGGCAGAGACCAGATAACGACAAAA
>SNQJ01S0166989.1:10348-31225 GCA_010110895.2 Picea sitchensis | reverse complement strand
AGGTGATTTAGTGTTAAGATGGGATACGAGAAGGGAAGAAGCCGCTAAGCATGGAAAATTTGAACACCTTTTGTATGGACCATTCAGGGTCTCAGCTCCAGAAGGAAAGAATTCCTTTCTTCTAGAAAATATTGATGGAGAATTTCTCAGCGCCTCGATCAACGGGAGGTATCTAAAGCACTACATAACGTGACAGTCATCGTATAAAAAATAAAAAATAATATATATATATATATATATAAATTTTTGACGGAATAAATAAATTTATCCAAATATGTGCTATTAATTTTTGGTTTTCGTGCCTAAAACTCTCAACACATTTTCAATAAAATTTGTATTTGTTTTTACAGGATTCCAGCTGCAGACAAAACTAGCTCAAAAATTAAGGTGCAGATCGGTGTTGGAAATAGAACAACATAAAACAGGTGATACTTAAGATATTTCATAAGCTCATAGATAAAGTGAAAAGAAAAGATAGAGGTAAGCTTTCTAAATACACAAGTCATGGGAGGCTGTTTAAGCAAACTAAGGTAGCATTTTTCAAATTTGTAATATAAAGGGTTAGATAACAGGAATATTTTTAGTTTCATAATCTTCAAATAAAATAATTTGAATGAATACTTTAAACCTAAAAACAGTCAGTCATAATTTTTGCTCCTAAATATATTCGAAAATCAGTCCCAAACTGTGGTGACCTTTTGTATATTAAGCCATTGAATTGCAGCCTTCTTTTTTGTCTATTTTTGGGCCTAACTTTCAGTGAATCACTATCTTCCCGAGTCTTTGTGAAGGAATAAAAAAAATTTCGTTTTAAACCTCAAGAATTTCGAAACATATCTTAAATAGAAAGCTGGTCTTCATAACTACTCAATCTTCTGCTAATCCAAGGAACGTTTATAGCGATCCTGACTTTCCTAGGTTTTTCAACAGCGTCAAAAAAATCAGACCTTGCTTGAACAGGATGTCCCTTAAAAAATTTATTATTCTCCCCGGTCTCCCTAGGAACGAAGGTCTTGTGAGGGTCAAAGGAAGGTTGATACCGAGTAATCAAAATAAGTTGACAGACCTCTGATAAAATAATATTACACATATTTCAGCCCTGATATAAACTGATTGCTCCCATCTTCGTGTTTTAAAAAAGTAAATAATAAGAGAGGTGGTGAAAGGAAATTTAGAAATGATTGCCCCCACCTAGTCCATTAAGATGATGAAAGGAAATTCAGAAATGATTGCCCTCGTCTTAGCGTTTAAATGCATAAATATTTTCCGAAGTGGTGAAAAGAAATTCAGTGAAAAAAGGGTCAGACAACTTCACTGGGGTACTGAACAGAATCGCTGGAAGTGAAGCAATGTCTGAGAGATATGTAAGGTTGTTACACATAAATATCAATCTACTCTGGTAGCCAACATTTTCTGAAAGCCTGATCATTTCCCCAAATTACGATCGGACTTCCCTATTTAAAATTGTATAATAACATTCTTTTAATGCAAGCTGAGAATCATAAGATATGTTGAATATCCTAAGGTTGTTTTGACTGTCTTAAAGCATCCCTAAAGTTAGTTTTGAGAAAGAGAAGATTGTGAAAGTAACTTTAGCTATGTTTGGAAAAAGTATTTGAGTTCGGAAAAAAAAAATCCGAGGAACAAAACGAAGATTTCCCCCTCCCTTCTATCTTTTTCCTTGAGTTTTCTGTTGATTTTAGCTTGTGACTCCATTTACCCAATATTGGCACCTGGTCTACTATTCTTCCCTCCTCACAGGGAGGCGTGATCCCTAGTTGGAGCCTATGTTGGAGCCGCCCTTAATTTATTATAACCCTTCACATTTTTCAGTCTTTGACACTTGAAGTCTAAAGATGGCCTTTTGATTTTTCCCCCGGAACTTTGCAAAAATTTCCTACAACCTTGTCGAAAGAAGAAGCGATGTTTTTTCTCCCCTTAAAACTATTCCCCTTTTGTACTAAACGTTCGACCTTTTTCGCTTTATTTCGGGATCTCGCAAGTCGGATACTTTAATCCTTGAGTTCGTACGTCTTGAGTCATGAAACGGTGAAGTCGTTTTTATTTTCCGCCCGAAGCATTAACTAGGGTAAAATATTTTAACTTTTGATTTAACGTTGTCGGGGTTTCGCGCCTCGACGCTCATCAAACCCATTTTTTCTTTTTCACGGTCCCAAGAACCGAGAACGCGAGGTGCTTGTGAGTTAACCCTGGTCAGAAATTAAAGGAAAAAAGCTAACTATGGTTAAAATGGTTCTCGATGCTTCGCCACTCAGCGCTATCTTTTCGAAAATCATGATGTCTAAAACTCTGACTCACGAAACTACGATGTGATTATGGTATGATTAATTAGTCACCTAATCCAAGTTTTCTTAATCCCAATTAAGTCTTAATTGTCGATTTCTCGCAGTTTCGTAACTCGGCATACTAATCTCCCAACATTTTATCTTCGAAGTTCCGAGTCGTGATACTGCGAGTAAAATGATTAGGAAATATATCATGCCTTAAATCACGATTATCTTTTAAATCAAAATCGGTACTCGCAGTCTCGCGAGTTGAAAACTTAAAATGTTAAAAGGAAATCCCTGATGCAGCGAAAAGCGAGAAGATTTTTTAAACGTTGCTATATTTTGAATATTTTAAAATATAATGAGATAGGTCCCACACATCGAGGCTTGCACATTTCCCGAGGTAACTTTTTTCTTTTCATACTCCGACTGACTGGCAAGCCGCCAAACATTGATGACATTAATAGATAATTAGGGTAAATCTACGAATAAAGAAGATCGGATTTTTACGCAATCAATTTGTTGTTAATTGCGATTGGACAGACTTATTACGGAGATTACAGAAGTTTCAAATATATACGGGAGTCTCATTTTGTTATAATGAAAACTTTCTTCATAAGAAAGCACAGCTCGTCATTTTCGAAGTAAATTAACCTCTGCATGTATACGCAGGTTTACCACAGAAGGGAGAAAAAGCAAGCAGCAGTCATGGCTTCGCGGAAAGCGACGGAGACAAATGTCGAAGTTACAAGCCAGGGCTCAGACAATGTCTCTGATACTTCACCCCGAAGTATCGAATTGATTCCCGACTGGTCGCATGTGTTCAATCTTCTGCAGGCAGAATTAGTTGATTACTTAGATGATTTTGATGACAACGAAAGAGAAGATTTACACACCAAATATAAGATAGTTGTCTAGTCAGGGATGCACAGAACAACAACCAGGCCCCGGTTGCTTCCTTACTATGACATGATCCACTGGCATTTGGATCACGTGGACCTGCCTACCAGAACAATTATAAATAGTCAGCGAGTGACTATCGGAACTTTTCGGCCCGAGCATTTACAAAGCATGTATAAGCTGCCTTCCACATCTGAATATACATACGGTGCAGATTTCTTGGAAGAATTGAAAAAGAAGGAGTGCACAGAATATGACAAAACTAAGCCACATTTGATAAAGGATTGGGTTTCGTGCTCTGCGACATTCAGAGCGAATGACAAGGACGTGTATTCAATTGCTTTGCTAGAGCCACAATACAAGTATGTGGCCATGATAACATGTCATCTGTTCGGGCGAGAAGACACCTCGCATTTCTATGTCTCTTGGGTGCCTCTCATATTTTGGGTTGTTGAAGGTTGCTCTTTCAATTGGGAAAAGATGCTCTCAGATAGCTTGGCCAACAGGGTCATAGAGTATCGGGAGAAAAAGGCAGGTGGGAAACCCTTAGCATTTTACATGTCGACATATATCATGGATGCAATATGTTCTATGACACCTTTCCCCTTGATGAATTGGTCTTGGACTCCAACCCAAGAAAAAATAGTGCACGAATACCATGATAAATTATGGGAAAATAAAGTTGGAAAGTTCCCATATGAGATTTTCAATTGGGTGATGGTGCCCCTGCACATCAATATTTTTGGTCACCCGCCACCTCGCATATCAGATAGAGTTCCAATAGGTCCGAGTGGCATCGCAGATTGGTATGTTGAAGCAGAGTTCTCATACATCAGAGTTTTTGGGGCTTTTGTTCCCCCTCATGCGCTACCTTTGTTCATTCCCGATAAACTAGCTTGTTGTGAAGTTGCATGGAAAACAGTAATCGGGGGCATGAGCAAGGAACTCAAGGGATATTCAAAGAAGGTATGGCCTTCTTTTCCCATTCGAATGAATTCATATTCTTTATTATATTTTGGGCATGCCAAAGTCGAGGCTGCTGCCCTGGAGGACCTAAAGTTGTCCTCCATTGATATTAAAAAACATGATCCACATAAAGTTGTGAGCAATCATCTGGCTCATGTTGGGCTTAAGAGATTCGAACGTAAGAATTCCCCCTTGGACTACATTTTCCGAGGAGCGAAATCTTATGAAGAGGTGTTAGCCCGGATCCAATCGCTAGCACCCGAAGACGCAGTAGCTGTGTTAAGATTCCAAGAGCATTGGAGAAGATGTCTTCCCACTGTGTTGGGAGGTTTGGCCATTGCCGAGACAAAAGATAAAAATGATGAAGATTATACAGAGGTAATATCTATCGCTGGACAACAACCGTAAGAGGAGTAAACGAGTAATCCCGAAACAAAAGAAAAGACTCTGGATCCTCCAAGAAAACAAATTTCAGAGGCTGAGGGAATGACTCCAGACCCACCAAGAAAAGAGAGTTCGGAGGTTGAAGGAAAAATTCCAGACCCACCGAGAAAGCAGATAGCAGAGACTGAAAAAGAAGCCCCAAATACTCCAAAAGAACAGAACCCTGTCAACACTCCAAAAGAATCAAAAAAGAAAATAGGAAAACCCATTTCCTCTGTCACACCCTTGCATTTGGCACAGGGAGATGTTAGCGAGGGATGGATATTTGGAAAAGTTCTTTTTTGACAAAAAGAGAAAAACTGTAGTGAAGCAAGAATTTTATCAAGAGGGAGAGTCCACTGTTAAAAAATACAAAATCATGACAGATGGCAAGAGCAAGAAAAGTGACCAGCTTGCTACTGAAATCACTGGAAAACTGGGTGCCTATGCTTCGACAAATCAATTTTCGGTTGGGCAGATGAATCTCCAATTAAAAAGAAAGAATCGCCTCATCAGGACCCTCGAGGCCAGGTTGGCTACAGCCACAGAAAATGCCAAGGGCCAGGCCAACATAGAGATGGAACAAGCTAGAATGGCTGATAAAAATGAGATAGAAACGCTCAAAGTCAAGCTGGAGCAAGCACATTCGGTGATCCGAGAAGGTCGGGTGCAGGCTGGTCAGCAGAGGAATATGATCACAGAGCTACAGGCTCAAGTAGAGGTTCCTGAAAGCAAAATGATCGACGTCGAGGGGTTTAAATCCTGAGTGATTGATATCAGGGGAAGGATCTCTTCTGTACAACAAAGTTTGTTAGACAAAGTGGGGGTGATCCGAGAATATTGCATGTTAATGCATCATATTTCAGAAAATATGACTATCAAAGAAAGGAACGCAGAGGCTGCTCGGGTAGCCTTTCAAGAGGCAGTGATAGCTAACATCAACAGATTTTCCACAGGTTCTCTAGGGCTCACCATCGCTGAACAAACAAGAGGTAATATTTTGTTAAACGATTGGGAACACAGTATTGCCTTAAGCAAGGAACAGGCCCAAAAAGTAACCAGTTCATTAGAAGAAGCCTTCAATGGCATAGATGGCGAGCTGCTAGAAATGGAAAATGGAGGTGACTCGGAGACGTTGAGGAAAATGAATATAGATCAGATCTCCCTTGATCTAAAGGAGAAGAATGAAAGAGATTCGACGGATATCTCCAAGATGGTCAGGTTAGACATGGCTCAAGTTGATAAACATTTGATTCAACCAAGCACACAACTCAACGCTCTTGACANAAAGGATATCTCCAAGATGGTCAGGTTAGACATGGCTCAAGTTGATAAACATTTGATTCAACCAAGCACACAACTCAACGCTCTTGACATCATTGACGCACAAATAGGTGGTAAACTTCCACAATTGGGCCGAGAGTGCTATTTCGCCAAGGCCAGCTATGAAGCGGAACCTTCACAGCTTGTATCCCAGTTCGTGGACAAATGTATCATATGCACTGAATCCACGCAAAGGCAAGCACCTGACACTTTTTGAAAATAGAGTAGAAGAGATGGAGTGATTTCGTTCCTCATAGCTGCCAAGCGGAACCTTCACAGCTTGTATCCAGTTTATGGACAGATGTATCATATGCACTAAATCAAGTAAAGACAAACACCTGACACTTTTTGAATATGGAGTAGGGAAGGGCAAATTTGTATAAATAGAGGACCAAAAGAAGAACAAAGGGGGGCTTTGAGGGATGGACCTTTTTGGCATCGATTGTAAATAGAGTTTTACATTGAAGAAGTTAATATACAAGCAATTTGAAGATTCTCAATTCCGTCCAGACTGTATTATCAAGTTTGCTTCTTTGTGCTTTATGTTTCATTTCATTTCGCTCATTTATAACTGATGTGCTTTGTTATAATTTAGTACGACCACTACTATAACAAAGGAATTTTGGTTTTCTGTCTCTGTCTATTGTTTTTCCTCTGCATCGGCTATCAGCGGGTGTAAGACCAATTCACATTTTCAGAATTCTACGTTTACCCTCGGCTACGTCGGTTATTTTCTCACCGATTTCTTCTTCTGCTTATATGTGATTTTTCTTTTGACAGGAACCTCATGTTATACGCAACTAAATGTTTTCCTTCTACATCACACTTTTATATTAAATTATAATACAGTTACGGGAAAGGGCCTTCTTTGCAATTTTTGTTTCGTTCAAAAAACGTAAAAATCTCTCTTTATTTCGACCAAATTGAAACAGCACTGAAATCTCTCTTTAAATTATTTCCTACGGTTACCGTTCCTCAATGACTGTACCTACAGCTACGCAACCTAATACTTAACCCGGTCTATCTAATCAAACACATATTTCTTTAAGTCTTTTTGATACAATCCTCAAAATTGCTAACACCCAGCAAGAACTTGAGCGTTCATGGGCAACCATTGAGCGTGATATAACTGCTCAAGAGCAGTTGGGAGCTAGACGACGAGAACGTAGAAATCTGCCCTAGCTTCTCATACCAAAGGTGACTTTATCTTCGTATTTATCTTTTACATACTTTCGGATGCCTTGACACTGTACTTTAAGCCTTAGTACAGACTCAGGAACAACACATTGTTTCTTTCAACTCTAATAACATAGTCTAAGATTTATCTGATTCTTTATCTTTGTGATTCTCTATGTTGGTTTTGATATATTCCTCTACTCTACTCCATTCTTATTGACCCAGGGTTCATGTATTTCAAGTTTCCAATAAAGCCTCTAAAACTATCGTCCCTCCTGGTAAACCAGAAGGAAACACAACACATAGAATGCGTTGTGTAGTCTCACCCGAGATAAATTTAAATGGGTGGTTGTAAGACTTAGGTGTTTACAACCTAGGATTGAGTGTGAGATATGGGATATTCATTCTGAACTATTGATTATAACTTAGGCTCACAAACTACTTTTCTTCTTTATTATATCTTAACATTCACAGCCTATTTCCTCAATCTCGCACAACATTTAACCAAATCATATAATAACTCATTCATTTATTATGCACAATAAGTAACTACTCAAAAGATGAAAAAAATAAGAATGCATACATCACATTACACAGATATTACCGTGGTTCACACCTCCTGGGATACATCCACAAAGATTTGGCTCTTGGCTCTCTTATTATGGCAGTTTTTCATCTCTAGCGCCGCGCGCTTACAATTCTTCTCAGGTGGGTAAGATCTATGTGAGGTGAACTAGATCGCACTAGGCTCCTCAGCCTAGGATCTAATCCTCAGATCTTCTTTCTTTTCTCTCCTGTATCTCAACAGCCTACAAAATAGTTCGTACAATAAAGCTTTACATAGCAATGATAAACTGAACAATACAAAAACTAACTATCTAGAATTCATCAACTCCACTATAACCATGGAAAAAACAACCCTTCTATAATACCTTTGTATTGGTATTTATACATTTCAGGCTCTTCGGCCGTTTTACAAAAACCCTAACCCTACTGTCGTTAGGTCTTCCTTCCATGCATGTGTGTTGTTCCTCCTTCCAGTTGTCGTCTTCCTCTTTCATGTGCGCGTGTTGTCCTTCCTTCTAGTTGTTGCCTTCCTTGCACACTTTCTTTCCCACAATCTCTCTTCCAACTGTCGTTTTCCTTGTGCACGCTTTCTTTCCCACTATCTTCTCTCTTTCCACTTTGGCCTGGTGCCAACAAGCCCCCAACACTGACATGTGACTCGTCTCGAGTCACCTAATCCTTCTGAGCTTCCTCAATCTCCTTGGTGATCGTCTGGACCTTCTCCTTGAGCTCTGCTTCTTTTTTCAGTGCCTGCACGGACTTCTCCTTTATGGTGTCCACTACCTGAACTACCACTTCGTCGCTCAATAGTACTGCACATTCTGCCTAGGTCTGTGTTATTTGTGTTCGAGCTCCTTCTACTTGTGTGAGTAATTCTACTACCCATTCCTGCAATGGCTCTAATTGAGCCTGACGCTCCTGTTTCTGTGTCTGTGCAGTGATACGTTATACCTACATATTCTTTATCTCTCGCATCCCTTTGAATCGATCTGGAATTGTTATAGTCTTTTTCCTCTGCTTGAGTTCTTGGATCGTTGCATTGATCCTTTCCTCTTCATTGTCCCAACGTTGGATCTGTGGGTTCTCTTCCAACCTTGTCCAAAGTTTCGCTACTTTATCGAACAATTCAGATGATGTGCTGACCTGCTACTCTATCACCTACAACTGCATTGTTTCTTCCTACCTCCTTTTCCCCTTTATTACCGGTGGAGTAGTTGGTATTATCTGCTCTTGGAGGTTCTCGATCTCCTTCTGTTATTGATCGATTTCCTGTGCAATCTGATCAATCATTTATGTTGTTGTAATTGCTTCACTCTGCTCGGCCTATGGAATCTTTCCATAAGTTCCTGTGACCTTCTGCTCTAATCCCCTTATGTGGTCCCTTTCCTCTTCGATCTCGAATTTATCCTTCTCATAGACCAGTTCTAGATCATCCTGCTTCTTTGTTTCCTTCTTTAACTTGGTTAAGTCTCTTCGTGTGCACAATTGTACCTTGTGGTTTACGCTCATTTGCAACCTGTGTAGTTCCCCTATTGGTATCCTTGATAACACAAGTTGGATCTGGCTTAGATCTTTCAACGGTATCTGCCCCACAATCTCGTCCATGCGCAACATGATGGGTTGGATATAGAATGTTACATGTGGTTGTAGTATCCCTGTGGTTAGCTCATGTTCTGGTTCTTGCACTCTTCCTTTTGCCCGAGGTGATGATGGCTCTATACCCCTGTTGTTGTTTTCTATATGTACTTCCCCTAATTTCTTGAGGAATTGTCCCATTTTTGCCATCTCTTTTTGTAGTTTATCTCTGTGATGTGCTGCATGGTCGAAGTCCTCTGCTAGACAATCCTGGACCATTCTGGTGATCATCTCTCCATCATCCTCCATGATCATATAGCCTGGTGATGCTCTTTGTGCCTTCAATTTCTTGTGCGTGCCTCCTGCCTACATTGTTGATCTCTTAGTTCCTCCTGGTTCCTTTATGGTGGAATTTGGGGTGGTCTCTTTTTCTCCCTCAACCTGTTTCTATTGTCTGTTGGTCAGCTGTGTAGTTTCTTTCGTTCCCTACTGGGGTCCTATCTTCTTTGACCCATCGTCTGCCTAGGTCGGCTTACCTTGGCCCATTCTGGGTCGGCTTACCTGTGTAGCCTGTCCTTATACTGTTTGTTTCGATACTTCCTGAGGAATGGTTGGGATTCTCCATGCATCGGGCCATTCGTTGATGATCATATCGATATCACCCTCTGTGATATAGTAGCACATTTGTAGCCATTGTTTATGTGGATCCTTCTTTGGTTGTATCCACATCGCTTTTCGTGTCACCCAGAAGTTGGTGATATCCACATATCGCTCGAAAACCTCTGGTGTTACTCTCCATGATCGGATGATATCTTCCTATATGTCCCATAGGTATTCTTTGAATATGATTCCATTCTCCCTCTTATGCTTGGCCTGTGGGACAAACCTCAGTGAAATATATCTTGCTCCCTTGTGTTCTATTGCAAAAGATTATGTACTTTGGTTCTCGCCATCCCATGAAGGTTATTAGAGTGATCAACCATGAGTAGTGGAATTTTGTACCTAGGTCTTGTGCATACTTGTAGTCCACCTGGAATAAGTTCGATAGATATGGCACCCAACTCATGAAGGTGCCTTCTGCACACTGAGTTGCAACTACGATGACTCCTGTCGGTACTTCATCTTTACAAAATTTTCATAGTAATTTGCAGGCTAAGATCTTTGTGCCCAATTGTGTAGCTGCATTGTTGATCCATTTGATTATAATGCCTCTTGTTTCCCTAGCGGTGCCGTATTTATTCTTCACTTCTTCTACCAACGGTTTCTCCTTGGATTTATCATCCAGAATCAGTGCAGGATCCATACCCCGGATGGGTAATCCTATTATCTATGCGATAAGCTCAATCATTATGGGGATAGGTTTGTCCAGCCATATATCCCCTCCATGCGTGACTGCTAGAAATTGCTTGACACATGTTGTCACATACTGGCCTCTGCCAAAATGTGGTAGCTTCAACAAACCTAGAATTCTTGTTCTATCCAATCCAGTTGCCCACTGATGTGGCTAGCTGATCATTTCACTGAGTTGGTTTACGAAATTTTTATGCATAAAGACCTGCAGTTCCAGTTTTGGGTATTTTCTTTCGTTTGATACGTCGTGGTCGAAATACTTGATCTTCCCAACATGACCCAATAGCTGCGGGTCTGCCTGTACTCCATCTGGTATGCGTGGTAGCACAATCTCTATGGCCCGTTTCTTTCGAGGTGAGTTTGGTATCTGAACTCTTTCTGCCTGCTGTGGTGGTTGGCTCGAGCTTCCAGCAGCTTCCGGTTGCTCCTTCATAAGCCATTCTGCCCAAGCCACGAAAATTCCACCAGTCTCCTCTGTTGATTGATCTAGGATGGGTATTTGTGGGTCATTTGGTTGCACCGCTACTTCCATATTTTGTGTCGTTCTGTTAACTCCTACAACTGCTTTGACACTTTCTGGCTTCCCTTCCTGTTGGATTTCCACTTCTTCATTCCGAGGCTCTTGCGATGTTGCTGGCATGTCCTCTTCCATCAATTTTTCTTATGGTTGTTGAATCTCTTCCAGTATCGGTGTAGGGTTCACCAGTATCATCTTTTGGGGTGGGATCTCGTCAATATCGATGATCTTCGGTTGATGTTTCTCATTCTAGTCTAATGGTCCTCATGACCTAGTTTGAACCCTGGTCAATCTGGCTGTCTGGCTTGCTTCTGTTGGTTTCGGTGGTGCCATAGTAGTAACTGTCAAATGTCTGCTGGGTTTGAATGGCTTATGTGCTCTCTGTGATCTCGTTCTATTCACTATGGCTGCTATTTCTCTCTCTCTGTTCTCCTTTCATGAATACACTAGTTTCTCCCATGCTCGGGTGTTGTATCGGCTTGCCATGAAGCTTGTCAAGGACGCTTCCTTCCCTATGGGTTTAATGCACCATAATAGTGGGTTCAATGCATCTCCGACGGTTTCTTACTTGAATTTACTCTCGCTTTGACATCTCTAGCTGGTGCATTTAATGAGATGTCCCATCAGTCCTTTCCGTTTTTTAATTCTACCTTCTGTTGTCCTGTTAGCCTTCTTTTTCCAACTTTCCTTTTCCCGCTTGTTTCCCTTTTGATATGACCATTGCTCATGCCTTTACCAAATTCGTGTGTTGAGCATTATGTGGATTTTCTAGCTCTGGTGTTCTTCTTTAGTCTTGTCTTTGTTTTGTCCTCTTTTTGATTTTTGATTTGATATATATATATACATTTTTTTTTCTTCTTTTTTTTTACTGCGCAGTGGGAGGTCGACTGTCTTTGTACATCTTCAGTTGACTCTTGTTGATCATTCCTTTGAGTTCTGTGCCTGCTAAATATCTTAGCTGTACAACTCCTCCTTCTGTGACATATTTTACCTCATATGGTCCTACACAATGCATTCTCATCTTTCTTGGGTTCTTAAACGATTTGTTGTCGTAGAGAAATACTAGATCTCCCTCCTTAAACGTTTTCTTCTTGATGTGTCAGTATTGCCAAGCTTTGTCTCTTGATTTCTGTACTTGTTGATGGAATCCTGCCAAGATTTTTTCTTCCTCCATGGTCAATAACTGGTTCAGTCTCTCATGTACTGCGCCTCGTTCTGTCATTTGTGTGATCGTCGCTATGCTCAAGCTTGGTATTAAAAATTCAAGCAGCACTATGACCTCTTGGACATAAACTAGTTTGAAGGGTGTGTGCCATGTCAACTTCTTACATGAGTCCTATATACCCATAATACGGCTGGTACTTTGAGGTCCCAATTGTCTCTGTTGACGTTGCAGATATTTGTCAAGGCGTTCTCTAGAATTTTGTTGAAGGATTCTACTGTGCCATTTTCCTGTGGGTGATATGGTGTGCTCTTTTGGTGATGGAATTCAAACTCTTCAGTCATCATGTGGATGGTCTTATTTATGAAGTGTGTGCCTTGGTTTCTCATCAAAACTCTTGGGCACCCAAATCAAGTGATTACGTGTTAAAATAGGAACTGTGCAGCTATCTCTGCGTTGCAATCCTTCACTGGTGCAACTTTCGCCCATCTTGTTAGTTATTCCATCACGGTAATAATGTATCTTGCCCCTGTCATTTTAGCAGGTGGGTTAATTGGTCCCACGAAGTCTATTTCCTATTTATCAAATTCCTGTAATGTTACTTGCGGTCACAGTGGCATCTCATCCCTTCTGTTGGGTTTGCCTACTCTTTGACAAATATCGCATCTCTAGCAGTATTCTTTCGAGTCTCTGTGAATCGTTGGCCACCATAGTCCTACGCATAATACCTTCTACACGATAGCTTTTCCTGCGTAATTCCCTCATGGGATTCTGCTAAAATTCTTGGTCTTTTTTTCTCCAGCACGTATCTTCGCAAGATGGTATATGCGCCCATATTGTAGAGATGTCGATTAGTTGATAGTCGGTTGTGTAGACTACTAAGTTCTTCTTCTGCGCAGTGGTATTTTCTTGTGGCATAGTACCTATGCTCAAATACTGGATGATCTCTGCGAAATAGTTATCAACAATCTATACTGAGAACAACTGTGCATCCGGAAAGTTGTCTTCTAAGTTTGTATCGTCTTCTCCATTTGTGACCCTGGACAGGTGGTTAGGTCCGGCATTCATTTTTCCTGGTTTAACTATTACTTCGAAGTCGAATTCTTGAAATAGCAATAACCAATGACATATTTTTCCCCTTCAACACTGGCTTGTTGACTAGGTATTTCATGGATGAGTGATATGTAAACATCTTTAAGTGTTTCCCTAATAAGTAATGTTTGAACTTCTGAAGTGCATAGACCATGGTTAAGCCTTCTCTTTCTATCGTGTTATAGTTTTTTTCTGAGTCGGATAACTTTATGCTCGCAAATGCTATCAGGTGATCCAAGTCTCTCGCTCCTGGCTGTGCTAAGATAACTCCAAGTGCTATTGTTGATGCATCTACATGCACATGAAATGTCTTTTCCCAATCTGGAAATACCAATATCGATGCGGTAACCATATTTTCCTTCAAGGTGTCCAAACCATGTTGACACTCGTCATTCCATTGGTACTTTGTATCCTTTCTTCACAGATTTTCCATTGGTGTCGTGATCTGTGCATATCCTTTGATAAACTTCCTGTAATACCCCATGTGTCCTAGCCTCGCTCTTAGCTGACGGACTATTTTAGGTGTTGGTAAGTTAACGATGACTACGATATTTGTCGGATCCACTAACAAGCCTTGTTTTCATACTATATGGCCCAATAGTATCCCAAGCGGTGTTCCAAATATACATTTCTTTATGTTTAGTGATATCTGACACTGTCTACATCGTTCTAGCATCAGGTGTAAAAATTCCACATGGTTTTTCAATAGACTATAGATTGTCCAGTCATCCAGGTATACTTCGAGAAACTGATGGATGAACTCTTTAAATGTTGCGATAACCACTATGGATAATATTGTTGGTGCATTCTTCAATCCAAACGGCATGACCATGTATTGATACGATCCCCATTTTTTTTCTAATGTGGTCTTGTGTCTGTCCTCCTATGCTATTTTAATCTGGTGGTAGCCTGAGAATCCATCGGTGAATGAGTAGGCTTCATGTCCCTTGAAATTCTCTAACACCTCATCCGTGAAGGGTGTAGGGAATGGGTCAGGCCTGCATCGTTCAACTTCATCAAGTCGACACATACCTTGATCCCTCTTCCTTGTTTCTTGTCATGTACTACCATTGGGCTTATCCATTCTGACTCCTCAACTGGTTCTATGATGCCGAATTCGAGCAGCCTATCGATATCACATTTGACTTTCTGTTTATATATGGGGTTTAGCCTATATGGTCGTTGTCTAATAGGTCTTGCTTCGGGTCTGAGTGGTATCTTCATTTCGCCTAGCTCTCTAGCGATCCCCTTCATCTCTGTGAACATTGTTGGAAACAAGTTGTTGTATTTGCGCAACAACTCTATGATGCTTTCTACTGTTGGCTCATCCTAGTAGTCTCCAATGTTGGCCATTTTGGGATGTTCGGTTGTCCCAATGTTGACTTTGTTTACTTTGATTGGTGCAGCAATTAATTCTAATTCTATGGGTGGTCCCTCCACATCTCTTTCTCCTTCTACTTCTTCAACCTGAATATCGTGTGGGTCGTCTTCATCTAGTGCTTCCTCTTGTAGATGGTAACATGCCAATAGTTCCTTGATTGTTCATTTGTTCTGTTGTTGGTCCTCTATGATCAATTCTATTTCTGGTTCTTTGATGAATATTGCTCCTTTGATCTATTTAAGGGCTACCTCTATGTTGGGGTTCTCATGTTCGAATGAGAAAGTGAGTGAAAAGTTTTGTTGTAGGGTCATCCAGGTGATAGTTCCCTTGCGCAATTCCTAGTCTATATACCAATTTGCTGGTATGCCTTACAAAGTGTGTATGAAATAATGGGGCCATTCCTCTAGGGTTGTTAGTTTCCACAACATTGTGTACTTCCCCAAGTGTTCCACTGGCGTCCCTTTTCCATCATACCTCTGTTGGTTGTTTTTTTTCTATTCTGCACCAAACCTTATGTGTAGTAACCTCTTACATTGGTACCAGTCTGTGATCATATCCTTGTGTCTGCCCCACCATCTTGCGGGTGTGGTCTTTAGTGCTAAGTCCAGTGATAACAATCTCTGGTTCTCTCCCACTTCGTCTTCATATTGTGTCAAGAATGTCTCCAAATCATTTATTCTATGGAACTTAGGTGGTTCTCTAACTTCGGTGCCTACCCATCTTATTGCACGGTCTATTCATGCGCATCTTCTCGTGGATACTTCATGTAACCTTTGTTGTCAGTTTTCCAACCTGGTGTTTGTATCTGTTGCACATGAAGTAATGCTCTGCCAAATGAGTACCTTGTCCGCAGTTGGATTGACATATTCCTCCCCGCACGCAGTTGTTCTGTACAACTAGCCGATTTCCTCCAAGTCCAAGCAAGTGGGTTTTACAAACCTCTCCCCTTCTGTGGGATCAAGTGGTGTTATGACCCTATATTCTCTGGATTCAAATGCCATTTTCCTGGTCTTCAAGTTGATTATGGCTTGGTTGTCAAATGCCCAATCCAAAGAAAGTAATGTTGGGTAAGGTGTGGTACCGTCTACTATTTCAATGACTTCAAAATCTTCTTTAGTCCGCACACCATCAAGATATACGGTCACTCCTTTTAGTCTACCTATTGGTAGAACCCTATGTTGATTTGCTAGTTTCAATTGGACATTCGAATATCCCAGTGTCGGTTCTCCCATGCATTTCCATGCCTTCTTTAGTAATACATTCACCTCTGATCCTAGGTATAGTATAATATCTCCCATGTTTAAATCCCCGATGTTGGCATTCAGTCTAAATTCCCTAATGGTTCTTCTTCTTATGTGTAGGTGGTTCACAGTTTTTGGTTCCGGTTTTTTTTTCGTATCACTGCTACATTTCTCTAGTGTGTTTTGAAATATTTTCATAGATGAAGGATCACTTAATACTTTAATGCATGAGTGAAAAAATAATTTGATTGTACTTACTTGTCCCTTGGGTTGAATTCCATTGGTATGATCCAGTGATGGTGGCATCTCATATTCTGGGACTTCCTTGCTTTGTTGTGAATTCGATGTTATGTCCTCCTTCTGGAATTCTTGTTGGGTTTCTTGAAATATCTCCTTTTCTTTTTTTGCGTCAAATGACTTCTTGGGGTCAGTATTCTTCTTTACCCATTGGTTATGCACTGGTTCCTGTCAAACTGCATCATTTCCTATTTTCGTTCCTCCACGAGTGACAATGTTGATGTTTCATCCATCATCCCTTGCTTCAGCTGAAATCCACTAAACATTCTGATTGTTCTGGTTCCTCTTTTACTGAATCTTTACTATTAGTGTTGGTCATTCATCGGTCTCATGATCCGATGTGCAACAATACATACAAGTTGTTGGTGGAAGTGGGCATTCCCTTGCATAATGTCTTGATTGCTAACAATTGTGACATATGATTGGTCCTTTACCACGTACGAAACCTCCTCTGAATCATCCTCATCCTCTATAGCCTTCTCGATCACCTCTCGACGTGTTATATTGTGGTGCTTGATTATATTGCACGGTATTATACTGGGGTTGTGTCGGTTTGTACTACGACAATGCGTTATTGTGGGGTTATTGCGCAGTATTATACTACTGCTATGCAGTGTTGTATGGAGCTGGGGCTTGATTGAATTGCGGTGTTTCTTGCCCAGTCATCATTTCGGCTTGTACACTATATGCATCTGATGTCCTTTCCTACATCATCTCCATAGTCCTACAATATTTATCATCATGGCCTACTGACTTGCAAAAGGTACAATATGAACTCCTTGGAGTTGTCTGGTACTTCTGCATCATCATGTAGTGATACATATCGTGTCTCGGTTTCTTACATATTTCACACCACAGTCCTCCCTGTGGTAACAGATTTGGTATTCCTGCTACCATATACTATGTGAACGTCGGACATTCATTCTTATGGTGTCCTTCTGTCCAACATGTGGTGCACCAAACGACTTCTCATTTGTCCTTTTTCTTATTCTGGTTCAGTTGAAATGTTAGATTATTCAAATCCTCCTTCACTTCCTCAATGGTTGGGTCCACTTGTTGATACTAGTTCTCTTCCAGTTGCAATGTTTCCTGCAATGCCTCTTCTTGCGTTTGAAACTTCTGTTGTCGTAAGGGGTATTTTAAGTGTGGTAGTAGTGAATTAACAAATAAGTGTCTATGTTGTGTCTTGGTCATTATATACTTCAACTTTCCCTTCAGTCACTTGAATCTCTGGTCGATATCCCATACAGAATCTCTTGGTTTTTGCCTTATTTCAATCATCTCATTCATGTACTGATCCTCTGAACTTGGCTTCTGGAACTCATTGATCAATAACTTCTTAATTTATGCCAGTTTCCTCGTTGTCCCTGGGGCACTGTTTGTATCTAGTCTCATATACTAGTCTAGTGCATGGTCTCTTAGCATAATAGCTAGATACGCAAGTTTGGTGGCTTCATCGGTGATATGTTTTTCTTCCCAGATCTTTGCAAAAATGAATAAATGCTTCTCAAGGTCTTTTGTTGCATATCCTCAAAACTTTGGCAACCTAATGGTGGGATCGTTTCCTTCCATTATGAATGTTGAACCGATACCTCCTCCGCGCGGTGTAGATACCTGACTATTGTTTCTCAAACGCGCTCCTCCAGTTGTTGTTCCTTGTGTGGATGTACTTCCTATTGTCGAACTACCTCTGAACTTCGGTTGTATAAACGGTGGTGTTCGCTTTGGTGTGTTAGTCGCACATGGGTTTATGGGTTCCACACTGACATTAATATGGAAAGGATGTCTACCTTCGCCTCCCGTTCTTGGACCTCTCGTTTTCCTCTTATATGTTGCACACAGGATTTCCTCAATATGCTCCATAGCCCAAAGATCCTCTACCTCTTCCTCATCGCTTTCCAAGCCTTCCCTCACAGCTATAGCTCTCTTCTTAGTATTCACCCTGTATTGGTAGGGTGCTCCTCTATGCATCTTTCCAGTTGTCTCCAAGATCCACCATATCTGGTCGTCGTCCATCATGATTGGCTCCAAGAGTTCCTCCTTCTTTCCCTTATCCTTGCCTCCTTCCATTTCTCCTCTCTCTGTCAGTTCTTCCCCCATTCCCCCATCCATGCAGGTAAGTTTATCTGTCTGATTCCATTGTCATTACACCTTTTTTATATAGCAGTATATTAATAGAAGTATACAGGGAGAGAATGTACCTTCCTCAAGGTCGGCATAGGAATTCTTGCTCTGCTATGTTGTATGACTCCGATGTGTCAACTGCAAACTCTTTGATGAAGCCTGCCACAATACTGTCAAGCCAAAAGTCTACGGCGCAGGTTAACTTGTTGTTCACTTGCTATAACTTCTCAATATGTACTGGGGTCTAATCTATTTTTTGAATCTGGTTCGTCAGGTGGTTTTCCTTCAGCCTTAGTATCCACTCTTGTAGTAGATGTGGAAAATCACAGAAAAAAACTTTGTGTAAATCAGTAAACACGTATTTATTGAGATATTTTCGAGGTGTGATGCTAGGGATTCTATTGTCTTTCTATGCAAACTCTAGCTCTTTGGTTCTCAACCAGCTTTTGATATCTACTTTGGTGGGGTTCCACGATCTCAACATTCCCTTCTAATGGCTCATTGGTCTCTTCCCTAACCTTTTCTTGATCTTCTTTCGACATCTCTTTGACTTATCTCATCTACTCATTCCTCTCTTGTTCCTATCAACGAAAATGCAATCATTTGTTTGTTTTGATGTCTTCCTCTACTCTACTCAGAGCTTATTGACCCAGGGTTCATGTCTTTCGAGTTTCCAACAAAGCCTCTAAAACTATCAGCCCTCTTGGTAAAACAGAAGGCAACACAACACACAGAATGCGCTGCACAGTCTCACCCGAGATAGATTTAAATGGGTGGTTGTAAGAATCAGGTGTTTATATCCTAGGATTGAGCATGATATATGGTATCTGCATTCTGAACCATTGATTATAACTTGGGCTCATGGACTATTGTTCTTCTTTATTATATCTTAACATTCATGACCTATTTCCTCAATCTCGCACAACATTTAACCAAATCATATAATAACTCATTCATTTATTATGCACAACAAGTAACTACTCATAATATGACAAAGATAAGCATGCATACATCGCATTACATAGATATTACCGTGGTTCACCCCTCCTAGGCTACGTCCACAAAGATTCGTCTCTCAGCTCTCTTATTATGGCAGTTTTGCATCTCTAGCACTGCACACTTACAATTCTTCTCAGGTGGGTAAGATCTATGTGAGGTGAACTAGATCACACCAGGCTCCTCAACCTGCGATCTAATCCTCATATATACCTTATTTTCTCTCCTCTAGCTCAACATCTTACAAAATAGTTCATACAGTAAATCTCTACATAGCAATGATAAACCGAACAATACAAAAACTAACTATCTAGAATTCATCAACTCCACTATAACCATGGAAAAAACAACCCTTCTATAATACCTCTGTATCAGTATTTATACATTTTGGGCTCTTCGGCCATTTAAAAAAACCCTTACAAAAACCCTAACCCTACTTTCGTTAGGTTTTCATTCCATGCATGTGTGTTGTGCCTCCTTCCAGCTGTCGTCTTCCTCTTGCATGCACGCGTGCTATGCTTCCTTCCAGTTGTTGCCTTCCTTGCATGCTTTCTTTCCCACGATTTCTCTTCCAGCTGTCGTTTCCTTGTGCACGCTTTCTTTCCCATGATATTCTCTCTTTCCACTTCGGCTTGGTGCCAACACTCTAACATGCTCTTAGTATCTTTACTCTCTTCATAGTTTTATTTTCTCATGTTCATCCTTTCAACTTTATAAATCATCCTTGGACAATCCTCAACCTCATGACCAACAACTTTACAACAAAGAAAAATAGGACCTGTACCAGGGAATTCCTTATAAAGATGTCCCGGTCTTCTGCAGTTATAACATAGTGTCAATCCTCTCTTTCTCTTGTATGTTCCCCAACCTCTCATGTGTTGTGCACTAAGATCAAAGTGTTGGACCTGCAATGTGCAAAAATTCTTTCTAGGTTCCTGCATCCACTTATTAGTCCAAAAACCCTTTTTATGCATAGGAATAACATATCTTTTTTCATTTCTATTAATCTTACTTAGATCAACGCTTTCTTCCAACTGCACCCTAGCTTTCAGACTAGGAAATAATCTATTAAACATACCTAGGTTCATGATTTCGAAACAAAATTTTGCAATTATCTTATTCTTATCAAAGCACAAATCTTTACCTATTTTAAGATCTTACCTTTTTTCTTAAGATCGGATTTCTTTCTTAGCACGGAGCTTCACAAGTCGAGTAGAATATTGCACACTACAAAAACAGATCTACTCACAAATATTCTCTTTTCTTTACTTCAGTTCCTATCAATCACAGTTTCAGGTCTTGGCAACAGAACCATTTGTTGGCATAGGGGTAGACCCAAGGTTCAACACCTCAACAACGCACCAAAAAAACCCTAAATACTTGTTCGACAACACAGGTATTCCAACAGAGGACGAACACCTTCAGTAACCACTCACATAACCAGATCAAAGATCAACACACCGATGTTTTCACGTGGTAAAACCCCTACGGGGAAACAT
>SNQJ01S0166989.1:0-10338 GCA_010110895.2 Picea sitchensis | reverse complement strand
TAATGCATACTAAAGAAACACACTTTTACCTAACGACATATTAGACCAAGTAGATCTTAACTAACTCCTAAGTGTCTAAATATCCTAACAATACTGGCCCTTTCGAAAACACCTGTGAAGCAAGAAAAGTCTCACCCGAGGTAGAAGAAGGGGGGGTTATAGGACTCAAGTGTCTATAACCAAGCTGGGACATAGATCTGTGATTATAACACTTCACCGAGTATTCTAGCCACACTTAAAAGGTGATATGCATTAGTTTATTAGATTTTATTAACATCACAGAACATACCCTAATATGGATCAACATAGTAACAAAAAAGAGTAAGAACTTCAACCACTTATAGCATCGCACATAGATAGATCTAACATTCATTTATCTTTAAGTAAAGCACTAAGCATCAACAGATGTATCTAACAAGCATAATAAGAAAATTACTGAGGATATTCATAGCATAAACATCATAGCACAAAGCCAACCAAAGACACAAGATATACGTGGTTCACCCTAGTGTGGGGCTATGTCCACCAACTGCTTCATATTCTTTATTAATCTTCAATCTTACATTTGGTTTCTCCTGTGTACCAAGCCACAGAGCCAATATTTTCAGAGGACAGGAGATCTGCACACTGAGCACCAGATCCTCCTTCCTAAAATTAGGTCAAGGCACAGAGCCAACTCCTCTATCAAGCACAGAGCGTTATAGCCACATTCTGTTGCACAAAATAACTCATAACTTCTTGCACTTAGCCACTTAGAATTCACTCTCTAAGCCTCTATATTCTTCTTCTATCATACATTCCTAATTATTTATACTTTTACAATCCCTTACAAAAAGGCCTAATCATGGGTAAAACCATGGGTCGACATCCCAAAACCCATTACAAAAACCCTAAGGAACCCCTTGATGGGTCCACAAGGCCCACAAGATAAGTGAAATCTACGATCTTACCTCCACCATGGCGCTCCATCTTCGACCCTCGCATCGAAGTCCAAAAGTTGGTCCAACCCTGACCAAGGTTTCCTCAAACTTGGTCGAGGGCCAACAAAGAGGAAGAGTCGACAACCATCATGATTATCGGGGAAAAGCCACGCGATGAGCATAAGAGTGCACAGACTCGAGGAACTGCGCGAAGAACGAATTGTGGAACATGATCTTCGACGGAGCTGTCAGCAAGGAGGGGGAAGGTGCCTATGTATGGATAAAGACTCCCAAGGTAGGCACAAAACTTTTCTCGTACAAACTTTCCTTCAATTGTACAAATAACATGGATGAGTATGAAGCATTGATTTTGGGTCTGAGAGTTTTGAAAGAGTTGGGCATAAAGAGGATAGTGGTTCATGGAGACTTTGAGGTAGTTATAAACCATATGAAAGGTATATACCAATCCAAGCACCCTAGATTAAGGGTGTACAAAAACCTAGTGATGTAACTCCTCGAGGAATTCTCAGAGTCTAATTTATCAACAATCCCAAGGGGGAAGAATCAAATTGCCGATGCCTTGGCCACCTCGGCCTCCATTTTTAAAATTCCCATTTTCCCCAACATAAAGTATGAGATCGAAGTCAAACACAAGCCGACGGTACCCGATAATATCAAGTATTGGCAGGTGTTTGAGGATGAAAAATAGGTGGAGAGATTTCTCCAAATGAGCGATGAGTTCACTAATGTAAACAATGATGATGAGTTTTGTTACGATGAGGATGAAAGCATAGCTACGTGCAGTAATGACGACCCTTTCCAGAACCAAATAGTTGGGAGGGACATAGTGCAGATAAAGGATAATATCATCCCAAAGGGATTAGTTCCATTGGAAAAGTCTTTCGATTAAAACGATGTGGCTAGGAATCCCAAGATCACCGCGAACAATGAAGACATCGAGGACTACAACATCGGGACCCAAGAAAATTCAAAGATAATAAAATTGCCGAAGAATATCAGCCCGGAGGTCAAACAGGAGTACATCAAACTCATGAAGGATTTCCCGAACATCTTTGCCTGGAGTTATGATGAATTGAAAGTCTACGACACTAAAGTGATTCAACATGTCATTCCTCTCAAAGAAGACCAAAACCCTTTCAAGATGAAGCTAATATAGATAAATCCCCTGCTTCTGCCTCTAATTGAAAAGGAGGTAAAGAAACTCTTCGAAGCAAAAATTATTGTTTTTTTAATGTTTTTGAAATGGGTTTCCAACCTGGTGCCTGTAAGGAAAAAGAGCGGAGAAATAAGGTTTTGCATGCATTTTTGAAACTTGAACAAAGTATCCCTCAAGGAAAACTACCCGCTCCCTAAAATGGACTATATTCTGCAAAAGGTAGTGGGGTCCCAAAAAATGTCTATGTTGGACAGTTTTTCGGGTTACAATCAGATCACGGTACAACCAGATGACAGGGAAAATACAACGTTCACGACACCATGGGGGACGTTCTTGTATGCTAAGATTCCCTTTGGCCTGATGAAAGCTGGAGCTACCTTCTAGAGGGAAATGGATATAGAATTTTCCGAGGAAAAGGACAAATTTATCATGATCTATATGGATGACATCACATTGTATTCCGACTCTGGCGAAAAAAACCTTAGGAATCTGAAGAAGGTATTCCAAAAGTGCAGGAAGTTCGACATATTATTGAATCCCAAAAATTCACATTTAGGGATGCAGGAAGGGAAGTTGTTGGGGAACATCATCATGAAAGAGGGTATAAATATAGATCCCAGTAGGGTAGAAGGAATCCTGAAAATCAGCACTCTGTGCAGTAAAAAGGAGGTGCAGTCCTTCTTGGGAAAGGTAAATTTATTGAGAAGATTCATCACGAGCCTGACGGAAAGTATAAAACATATCACTAGTATGATGAGAAAGGGGAATGAGATCAAATGGAATCCTGAAGCCAGGAAATCGTTTGAATATATTAAGGTAGCACTGACCAAAGCTCTCGTATTGGACAACCCTGACTTCACAAAGGACTTTGTAGTGTCCCCAAGGCCGAGCCCCGTTGTAAATCATGATATATGAAATGAATTGTAAATATGTTCTATAGGCTAGTGAGACAAGTTTTGTATAAGCCAGTACGCTTATGTGTTTTTTAGGCCAGGGAGCCTAAGTGTTGAAGGCCAGGAGCCTGCTATTGTACTTGTATGTATGCAAAATAATTAATAAAATATAAACACTGCCAGGTGCAGACCGACCACAATGAATGAGTGAAGGGGGACTGAGCATCCACAGAGTGGGCAAGGAATTAGGGGATGGAAGGTGGGAAAGGGGCTAAGAGTTGAGCCTAGGGGGCTTAAGCCTGGGAATAATATTTTAATATTATTTCCAAAAAGCCATGTGCATATTATGTTATCCTAAGTTCCTGGCAAAGGGAAAAGCGTGTAAAAGGGAGGCATGTGGATGGAACGCATGCAGTTCCAAGGGTGAAAAGTGCCCACCCTGATGCATGAAAATAAAACAAATGAGGTAAGCCATGAGGGGGGGCTCTCTCATCCATTCGACTTGACTGTCCTGAGTGTGATCCGTGCGAGCCTGTTTGTAAGAGTTCCTGGTGTAATTCTGATATGGGGAAAGAAAGTCTGTGTTTGTTCTGAAGAATCTGTGTACACCCCTGTTCGGAGCTGTGGAGTCTGTGTCTGGTTCTAGGAAAACCATGTGTGCATTTCCTGAATGAGAACCTTGTGTTGGATTCGAGTGGAAGAATCCTTGTTTGTTCAGGAAAACTGAGTGAGCCTGTGCGTGGAGTCCCTGTTCCAAAGTCGAGACTGTGAAACCATCCAGAGATTGTTGAACCAGTAGGGAAACCTGTGTCTATTTTTCCCATGGGTTGTTGTGGCCACGCAGTACTGGACTGCGTGACGCTTGTTGGCCTGTGAGCGACTCCCTCCAGGTGAGAGAGTGCGCAGAGGAAGGAGAGAGCTCCTGGAAGGAACCCTGTAGCTACCATAGAGCCCAGAGACTTCCGATCCGGTCTGTTCTTGCAACCCAAGGTAAGGGATATTGGTAGCCGAAGGACTGTCTAGGTGACAGAGAAGGTGCATTCTCCTGGGGTGGAACAGGCATGTGGGGAATGAGGGTCTGTGGGCAGTGAGCGTGGGAGATTCCTGGGAGAGCATTTTGTCCTTGTGGTTGTGTGTGACTGATTTCCTTGTAACCTCAGCCTGAGCCTAGATTTCCTTGCCTTGGGGTGGATCTTAGTCCTAGCTCAGGGGTGACCCACTACTAAGATAATGAGCAGTGTGGTCTAAGGCTGGGAGGTTTGTGGAAGGCCTACATTTGGTTGGTGGATTCCATCACTGTTGAAAGATAAGTATTTAACTATGTTTTATCACATTTTATCATGACTCTACTGGATATGTTATCATGTTTTCCACTGTGTATACGAATTAATATGGAATGCTATGGATTGTTTAGTAATAGCAGTAATGAAATGTTTTACTCTGAGTTAAATGTATTTATTTGCTTGAATGCATGTGTTTATATAACGCCTGTACAAATTATATAAAAGTGCGTGTACAGAATGGTAACCGAGAGCGATAAAATCCTTGGTAACAAAAGGTACACTACAAATTGGTATCATAGAGAAGGTTTCGATGTTGAGCCTAGATGGGCCAGTGGAGCGGTTGTTGGACCAAGAATGTGAAGGAAATTGGGTCTGGAATGGCCAATTTTGGACCTTGGTTTGTTCCGGAGTGTCAAGTAGTTGTTTGACCACGCTTACGAGCTCAGGAGGTTTAGCGGTGTAGTAAAACCACAGCCGGTGTGGTCTATGTCCACAAGGAGACAGGTCTCTACACCAATGGTGTTAGAACCTTAGGATCTGTTTGGGAGGGAAGGCGAGCCCTCGTGACTGTCGGATCTGGAAAAATGTGCGTAAGGATTAAAATTCCTTTGGAAATGGCACAAGAGTGTGGAAATCGCGATACGCGAAATCCCGAATTAGTTAAAAACCGTCTGAGCTGTCAGATCTTGGCTGGAAAACCCAATAGCCGTTGGATCTGTCAGGAGGTTTTTGAAGGTTAAAACCTCAGTGATTAAAGGCGAAAGCTCGAAATAGATCTAGACCGTCCGAAAGACGGAGGACACGTGTCGTGAGATTTTCCATTTCGGGAAATCGGGAATCGCGATATCAAGAGTCCTGGTAATAAGGGATCGGGACTTTCCATGATGGAAACCCCAGAACAGTCGTGGACCATCCAATTTGAGATGGCCATGTGTTGTGAGACTACCCGTTTTGAGGATCGGGGATTCAAAAGTTCCGATGACAATAACTCGGACTTTCGTCATGATAAATCCCGACCATACTGTCGATACATTAGCATGTGACTAAGTCCCGATGAACGAACGAGATTCCTTTGGGGAATCTTAGGGTTGGTAATGACCGTCTGATGTGAGAAATATATGATCGTTGGATTTACGCGTGGAATTTCATATCGGGGATTGGGTGTTGGAAATCCCGACATCACTACAACAGGAATCGCGAAATCGTGAAACGTGATATCCCGACGGACAAAAGAACCGTGTGGGAGCCACAGGATCCAAAAGGTGGAAAGGTGGCACGCCGTTTCGGGTTTTCACAGTGATAAGTTCCAAAAATATATGTTTTAGGATTCGCGACATTGCGAACTTCGAAACGTCGATGGAGTGAGGGACTGTTGAATGGTCAACCGTGCGAGTGTATCAGAGAAACTGCGTATCGGGGTTCGGGGGTCGGTAAAGTAAGTTGTCTGACATCGCGAGTGCCGAAATCACGATAGGGAAAACCATGATAAGGATATAAGACCACGGTCACATGGACCTTGGCATAGCCGGGAGGGGCTAAATAAAAAGGCACATCGGCAAATCGGGGATCGAGAGTTCGTGAGGACAAGAACTCATGTCGTCAGGGATCACGAAACCCCGACACCCGAAGTTCAATTGGGAGATGTACCACGTGGACACATTGAGAGTACCATGTGCCAGCAATTGTGAAGAGAAGTGAGAGTGGTGGGACCCTAATGATGTCACCGAACGTGACGAGGATCCTACGAAACGCACCACTATGGTGGAGGACGACAGCTGTGCTGTGGACCGTAGAGTAAACTAAAACGGAATTTCGGAAGTCGGGGGTTGGAAAGGAGAGTGAAATGGGAGTTCTATAGTACTGAGACTCTGAAACCTCAAAACCCGAAGTCCCAAGGTACTAAAAACCCGAAGGCCTAAAAGTCCCAAAGAGCCAAAAAATGAAAGTTTCGAAAACCAAAAATTGCAGAGCTGAACGAGAGCTCAGAAAACCCATTGGAATCGAAATGTATTTTGTTCTTGTTGGTATTAGTTATAGATTTTGTGGATTGTTTATGAAGTTTAATGGCCTAAAAAATTTCGAATTCATTTGCACAGTGCGTGTGTAGAGTTTAACGAAGGCCAGAACTCCAGTTGATCAACATCGAGTATGGAGTGGGGAAAAGTGCAGATTACCCCTGAAATAGAAGATGAACGAGAAGGAAAGGATGTTAACCTGGGAGTCAAAGGATCGAACTCTAATGGGCATGGAAAAGAGATAGATAAGGAAGGACACATAATGAAAATCATTGAAGGATTGAAAAGAGAGGCCAAGGCTCACCGAGATGATAGCCGAAAGCTCATGAAAGTCAGGGATCAGTNAATTAAACTTAAAATTTTTTAAGAGCCTGGAAAGAATAGAGAAGAAACTCGAGAAGGGAAGAGACTCAAGTACGATGGAGAGTCGCAGAACCCATGGGAGAAGAAGTAGGTCGAGGAGTGGTAGCCGACATCTTAGTCACTCCCAAAGACATTCTGACAAGAAGACTCTACACAACAGTTCAAGCCCGTCCCCTACCGGAAAACATCAAAAATCTGGAAAGGAGGAATTGAAAGGAGAGATGAAAAAAATTAAGCCTCCAACACTCGATGGAGAACACAAGAAGGAGGAAGATGTCGAGACCTGGCTGCTTGGCATGAAGAAATACTTCCAACTCTATAATTATTCTTCCCGTATAGAAGGAAGAATTGCAATGTACCAACTGAAAGGAAAAGAATCCATGTGGTGGGATCAGTTTGTGCAGGTGCAGTACATCAGAGAGAAAGAGGTCACGTGGAAGGAGTTTAAGGGGTATTTCGAGAAGAAATATCTGACTAAAGGATACTATGACAAAAATATGAAGGAGTTCTTTGAACTCAAGTTGGGCAGTATGACCATTGATGAGTATGAACAAAATTTTCTGGAACTACTGAAGTATGTTCCATTCATCAAAGACGAGGTTTTTAAGTTTCAGAGGTATCTGAGTGGACTGCCACCTTCCATTGGTGACAAGATTCAATATGATGATCCTAATATCATGGAAGAAACCATAAGAAGGGAGAAATGCCTATATGAACAGAAAGGAGAAAGGCCTATCCTTCGGAAGGTTTGGAATGATCGGAGGAAGTTTAAGAAGGAACAGAGGCAGAAGGGAAGCAAGTCTTCCTTTCTCAGAAACAGTCCTTGGGGACAGTCATCTTTTAGAGAGCCCAGGAAAGTTGAAGGGAGTGAGCAGATGCCAAGGCCTCCACATATGGAGTGTTGGGGTTGTAAAGGGAATCATAGGTACAGAAACTGCCCCCACAGAAAAGACAAAGAAAGAACCGTCCATATTGTTCAGCAAGTTGAAACAGTGGAGGACATGGGTAGTAGAATGTCGAGGATATATGCAGCTCTGGACAATAAGCAAGAAGAATTTCAATCGCACATGATTGAAGTATAAGTTATGATAAAGAACCGACCACTTGTTATTTTAATTGATTCAGGGGCTAGCCATAGTTATGCAGATCCTAGAGTGGTGGAAAGTTTTCATCTAACGAGAAGCAAACATGAGAAGTCTTGGTTAGTGCAGTTGGCCACAGGGACCAAGAGGAAGGTCACTGAATTGGTTAAGTCCTGTTCAGTGGGCATGAAAGGAATGATCACTAAGGCTGAATTGAACATTCTTCCTTTAGGCTCATATGATTTCTTAATTGGGATGGACTGGTTGGACCAGCACCATGCCCTTCTAGATTGTCGTAACAAGAGGTTCACATGTCTAGACGAAGAGGAAAATCAGGTAATAGTCCAAGGAATTCCCAGAGCCATGGCTGTGAGGGAGATCTCAGTCGTGCAACTGAAGAAATGTTACCAGAAAGGATGTCAATTATTTGCATCCCGGATGGAAGAAGCATTCCAAAATATGGTCTCGAATATGGAAGACCACACGGTACTCAAATAATTTAAGGACGTGTTTCAAGAGGTACCTGCACTACCTCCGAAGAGGCACATTGATTTTTCTATAAATTTGATGCCTGGAGCAGCTCCAATTTCAAAGGCTCCTTATAGAATGAGTACACCAGAGATGAAAGAGTTACAATTGTAGCTTGAAGAGCTACTAAAGAAAGGTTACATTCATCCCAGTGTGTCACCGTGGGGAGCCCCGGTCCTATTTGTGAAGAAGAAATATGGGACGTTGAGGCTGTGCATTGACTTTCAGCAGTTGAATAAGGTCATTGTTAAGAACAAGTATCCTCTACCGAGGATTGATGATCTTTTTGATCAGTTGAAGGATGCGAAAGTATTTTCGAAAATAGATCTCCGATCTGGATATCACCAAGTGAGGATAAAATATGAGGACATCAACAAGACTGCCTTTAGAACAAGGTATAGTCATTATGAATTCACTGTGGTGTCGTTTGGACTGTCCAATGCGCCTGTTGTTTTCATGTGCTTAATGAATGGAGTGTTCAGAAATTATTTTTACAAGTTTGTCATAGTCTTCCTGGATGATATCTTGGTGTATTCCAAGACAGAGGAAGAACATGAACAACACCTTAGAATGGTGTTGCAGGTGTTGAGACAACACTAGCTGTATGCAAAACTGAGCAAGTGCTCTTTTTACCAAAGGCAGATCCATTACCTGGGACACATTATTTCTGAAGAAGGGGTCATTGTGGATCCTGAGAAGATACATGCCATTAGAGAATGGCCAACGGCAAGGAATGTGGTGAAAGTTAGATCCTTTATGGGTCTGGTGGGCTATTATAGGAGGTTCATAGCCGGATTCTCAAGGATAGCTCATGCTATCACTTCCTTGCAAAGGAAGGAGAAGAAGTTCCAGTGGACTGAAGAATGTGAGAGAAACTTCCAGCGATTGAAGCAGCTGCTAGCTAGTGCTCCAATCCTGAGGATTGTAGATCCAAACAAGGATGATGTAGTGTGCACAGATGCGTGTAAGGAGGGGCTGGGAGGATTTCTCAGCCAAGAAGGATTTGTAGTTTGCTATGAATCCCAAAAGTTGAAGGAGCATGAGAAGAATTATGCCACTCATGATTTAGAGCTGGCAGTAGTTTTCCACGCATTGAGGAAGTGGAGACACTACCTCATGGGCAAGAGATTCGAATTAATAACAGACCACAATGGACTGAAGTATTTATTTGATCAGTCGACCTTAAATGCCAGGCAAATTAGATAGCTGTAATTTCTGTTCGAATATGACTTTGATATCAAGCATATCAAAGGGAAAGAAAATAACGTGGTTGATGCACTCAACAGAAAAGTGCATGAATTACATGCTACAACCATTAGAATGTACATAACCGAGTTGAAAGACATAATTTTGGAAGATGCAAATGTTGATTTGCAGTACAGAGGTCTAGAAGCAAAGCTACAACAGCGTGAGAGACCACAGACCAAGGAAAGTTACACCTTGGGAACTGATGGGTTACTTCTGTATAAAAACAGAGTGTATGTACCCAACGTCTGAGAATTGAAGTAGGAAATTCTAAAGGATATGCATAACATGGCTTATGCTGGACATCCTGGATATCAGAAGACTGTGGCAGCAGTCAAAGGCCATTATTTTTGGCCAAGTATGAAGAAATAAATTGCTGAATACATCGCTAGATGTATGGAGTGCCAGAAGGTTAAGGCAGAGCATAGGCACCCAACAGGGTTGTTGTAGCGTTTACCTATTCCTGAGTGGAAATGGGATGTGGTAACAATGGATTTTATCACAGGATTTCCGAGAACAAGAAAGCAACATGATTCAATCATGGTGGTGGTGGACAAGCTTACTAAATCTGCCCATTTTATTCCACTGAAAACCACCCATAGAGCGGCTGATGTTGTTGATATCTTCTTAAAAGAAGTTGCACGCTTGCATGGAATTCCTAAGACAATTGTGTCTGATAGGGACCCAAAATTCACTTCGAATTTCTGGAAAGGACTATTCAAAGGTTTTAGAACGAATTTGAACTTTAGTACAACATATCATCCTGAGTCTGATGGACAGACAGAGAGAGTAAATAGAGTAATAGAAGACATGCTGAGAATGTATGTGATGG
>SNQJ01S0166987.1:7937-20924 GCA_010110895.2 Picea sitchensis | reverse complement strand
TTAGTCAAAACACATAGGCACGTAGGGGGTTAAAATAAATTTCCTCTTTTGCTTTCATTTTCGCCACATGGATGGCTTGTTTCGACTCACAATATAAGTTGGAAATCATTTTTAATCACATTTAACTTGCATTGGGACTAGAATTTGGATAACAATCGCTTAGTATGCTCTTCTCTCATGCCTTCAAGCGACCTTGACAATCAAAAAAAGATTGTGAAACAAATTCATCTCCCTTAAGAACATTAAAACCTTTAGAAGAGGACAACAACCCTTCTTGGGACTCCTCTTAGTTTATTTTTTCAAGAACATATTAATATTGTAATGGGCCCATACATGGCCACATGCTACAAAGATGGGATAGTTTTGAAATTTGATTTCTTAGATCAAATCACTAGGGAAGTTTAAAGGTTTTGTAACGGGCCCATACATGCCCACATGATCAATCTAGGATAGTTTAAAAGCTTTTCTTAGATTACATCACAATAGGGAGTTAAAGAGATAGTAACGGACCCACATGTCCACATGATAGCATTCTAGGGACTTTTGAATTACGCAAGGTTGTACCAAAGGCACTTAGTTAATTAGGTAATCAACACTTGTAAGGACCAAGTGAAGTCCACATGCAACAAGGTGACACCTAATTCACTAAAAATTGGCACACTTTCATTCATTCACACACAAAAGTCACTTATCACTCACATAGCTTCTTCTTCAAACGTGGAGGTCAAAGTAAGTTTCCTCCAAAGGGATTATGAAACACCCCACCCTTTTCTTGATGAAACTATCCACTCCCATTTTAATTCAACGAGGTTGGTTCACACCCCCAACCTCTCAAAACAACTCCATCTATTTTTTTTCTAAAAACTCACTAATTTTTCCTCCATAGGAGGTGCCAAAAGAATTTTTTTAGTCTAGGTAGGATTTCGGGGATAGGCATCCAAATAAATCCCCGTTATCTGGTTCTCACATTGTCAAAACCATAGAAGTTGTCAAATAGGGAATTGAAAATCCTCCAAGTCAATTGTTCCTAACACCATAAGGCAGGGAGATACCCGTGAAGGGTTGAAGGCCGAGGTTCGGTTGTTCTGTGCGTCCCCCCTTGAGGCACCCACCTCTTGGACGGGATCCATCCCGTGACCCATTTCTTAGGCCGAAAATCTAAATGTTTCACTTTGGCTGAGGTACCTAGTGACCAAATTTTAGGACATCTACCCAGGTGGAAATTGTGGGCTGCAATTGCACCTTGATTGGATTTTGTGCGGCTATTGGGAAATATCACCAGGTCTTTCGGGATATGCCCCCTTTACCCCTCATTATAACGAATTATTTCATCCATCACTAGTTTATCTTCCGGTGACTTCAAACCCCACTTTTGAGTATTATTGGAAGGTCCAGTGCTATTTGAGAGGAAGGACGTTACGTCTTCTTGGACACGAGCATTTGTTTTCTTTGATTCCGCATGTTGACAAAACCCACTTATCCACATATATGCTTCTTTTTCAAACTATTTTATGTATGATGCACTTTTGATTACATTTTGATTTGGATATATATATTATGTAAAGTTCAAATTTGCAACAAAGGCTCTTGTTTCTTTATTACTCTCATCACCATTTGCACACATTCACTCAGCTAGTCGGACATCATAGGTGACCCATAGAATCCCCGTCGTTCACGAGGCTTGTTAAACCTCCCTCCTATCTTAGGGGGAGTGTCTGGTCTTGCCCACTCATCGACACCACCTTCACACACTCCTGTGAGTGCTACTATATTAGGATAATCTTTGCTTGGTTCGAAATTACTTGGGTCCACTTCCCAAGGTCCTCCGTCCACTTGCTCTCCTTTACACAGAAGCTGGGGACCAACTTCCTCTCAAGGGGGAAGTACCAACCCACCTATCCCCCCTCAAGGGTCAGGTTCACAACACACTTACACCATGGATGGAGCTAATCCTCCCCCCCCACTATAGATGCCATATTTGGCCTCTCTCAACATACCAGATCTAAGCAAACTCACCAATGATCCTATATTACATGACCCCACATGGACTGTAATGCCCACCAAACTACCTTCAGACATACCCAAGTTTGAAGGAAAGGCAGGCGTTGACCCTACCAACCACGTCATGAATTTTCACCTATGGTACTCTTCTAACAACATTATGGATGATTCCATCAGACTGCAATTATTTCAACGCACACTCATTGGGCCATTGACCAAATGGTATGTAGATGAAAAATCAGGGTCCCATGCGACTTTTGAATCCTTGGCCAAAGAATTTTTGACCTTATTCCAATTACCAATCCACCATGACAATGGTCTAGAACTACTCTCTAATTTCAAACAAACCTCAGCCACACATATTGTTGATCACATTCACAAGTGGCGTAGGTGACGTAGTTTGTGTAAAGCATAAACCACCAAACAACGGTGTCTTGACTGGTTTCTTAGATCACTGGTCTCTCTCCTCGGTAAGGATGTAGCTTCCACCTTCCCTCAATCAGAAGAGGAATGCATTAGTAAGGCTCAACAGTATGACCTCATCTATGCATAGTCAGGGTACTTATACACTGTACTTCCTGATCTCCCAAAACCTGTGCCATTTGGACAAGACAAACCTGGGATGTCTCATTTAGCAGATGGACTGATTGGTAACACCACTCACCATGGTACACAACCCCAACAACCACCAATGTATGGAACACCTCAATACCCACCGGCATATGGGGGCACTTCTTATTACCCCCCACCCCCTTATCAACAACCATACCCTGTTGCTATGCTTCCACCCATCAGTGGGCCACCATCGGCACCCCCCATACACCCACCTATTCAACCGAGTTCTGGTACCCCCTCTACCTCAGCTTATAGTAATAGCGAAAGCACCACACCTTCCTATGTACCTTACAGATTGTTACCTCCCCATAATCCATACTTTCCTTTTTTTGGTCCCGCACAACCCATGGCTCCCCCACATCCTCATGTTGGGGTGAATTTTTTTCAACCCTCTCCCATTCAGCAATATCAAAATTTTGAACATCTGAATACGAAAAATCCAACCCATCTGTCGAACAATGCCAAAAATAAAGGAAAAAACAGGAACAACAACAACCCAGGTCAAGGTGGGAATCAACCCCAGCAGAACCAACCTATTGGGGGCAACCAAAACCAAGGGAATCAGAACCCCCAGGGGGGCAATAATAATAGGCATCAAGGGAGAAATAACAATACTGTTAAAACCAACTTCCCTTATGCCCTTTATGGTGAGTTCGTCCATTACACTCATCATTGCCTCCAAATCACTGATTTCAAATGGTTGAAAGACTCAGGCAGTCTACCCCATCCTCCAACACCGCCTGCCCCTCAGCAGGCACCACAACAATACGTGTAACAACACCCCCCTACCATGTTGCAGAACCCTATTCCACACCAAGGTGTGATAAATATCCAATAGTACATGCAGCATCCCCCACCTCAGGTGGGACAGTACCTCAACCCAAACAATCCAGCAGATCGCATGATCCTCCTCACTAGTGAGGAATAAACCTTCTACAAACACGTAATCGACAGTATCATGCACCCATTGAGTCTCCTCCCATCCCTCTAGAGACAAAACCTGCACCGACGGGACCCCCGTTGGTGATCCCTCACCCTAACACCAAGCCACCTCTTCGCATCCCTCACATCCCATTGCACATGAATGTCCACAACCCACAGGCTAGGGCAGCTCATAACTACAGTTTCGTTGATGACTTAGCATAATCCCTAGCTGCCATGTCAGTCTTAGAAGTCATTCAGACTTGTCCCACTTAGTGGATATCATTGCTTTCCACCTTGTGGGTAGTCGAACCTGCTGATACTCGACTCATTACATTTGATCTCGACAGTGGAGAACCTCGCCTTCCCACCTTGATCACTTTTCAAATCCTAGTAAAAATATGGAACATCACAGTTCATCGGTGTATCATCGATGAAGGTACATCTACATGCATTATGTCCAAATCAGTATGGCAGAAACATGGTTCCCCCGAACTCATACCCTCTTCCATTACCTTACGAGCATATGAAGGATGATCATCATCTCCTGAAGGACTCTTCCAAAATGTCCCCGTAGAACTCGGGGGCAAAACCATTCTCATCGACATCAAAGTTATCGACGCCCCACTCGATTATAATATCTTGTTCGGTCGTAGCTACATGTACGCTATGAAGGTAGTGGCCTCTTTCATCTTTCGAACAATGATGTTCCCCCACAATGGGAAGATCATTACCATTGACCAAGTCTCACATTATGAGCCTAACCCATCTGCCAACATCGATAACATTCTTCCTCTCATCCACACGAGTCATGACACATACCCACTCGTCGAGATGGGTCCTAGAATTTTCAAAGATCCATCATTGTTAGGAACTTACCATGGAGCACCACCGCTCCTTCATCCTTCCAATCAAGTATGTGTCATATCATCCAACGTAACTCACATAGAGGATACCCTTCCTCCTAGGGAGGCTTCTATCATATTTGATGTCCCACTAGTCGCAAAAATTCCCCCTCATGAGCCTCCTGCGAACCCGTCGACCCCACCAGTCCATGATTCCACATCCCCCCAAGGACATATCCCAGTTTGGGAGACAGTTCCCCAAGCCATCACTCAAATCCCCTTCTTTTACCCTCCACCAGGCATTGAATCTTTCCAGGTAGCCGCAACGCTTACCCTCCCTAATATGGTGTTAGCAATTTTGGTTTGGTATTTACATCCACCAGAGATGGTCCCTTGACCATCCCTTCCCCCCCAAATGGAAGGAATACCAATGATGATTCCCATACTTACTCCCACCATACCCCCTACACCCCCACTCACTACCCCCCCTGCCACAGCTGGGGGTAGGAGAAAGAAGAAGGAGACCACAACTCCACTTCCTTCGCGCATCCAACCCCCTTGTGTGCTATGTGAGAAAGATGGACACCAAACCAACAACTGCCCATCTCTACCAGAGTTACAGAATTTGATTCCACTCAATCAAACTCCCTCAACACTCGCCACTCTAGCCAACACTGTCGCTACCACCTCCCATTCAAGTAGTAAAGTGTTGCGAACCAAATTCGCTTGTGCTATATGTTCAGAATATGGCCATTATACCCACCATTGCCCAACATTTCCATGCTTTCGATAGACATTAGCCGCAGTATGCCAAAGCTTCTAGAGCGAACCTAGTCTAGCTACGTCATCCTTACCAAAAATCACTGACATTCGTTATGTCACAACTTCATTCAATGAACGTATGAGATGCCCTTTCTCTCTATGTGAATCATTAGATCATTTTACATACCAGTGTCCTATGATCATTGAATACAGGCAACGCCAATTGACCTTGCTTCAAAGACCCATAGAATCGATAGTTGACCTTACCTCGTCACTAGAGATTCTTCATGTCATTTATCCTGAACCCGAGGCCCTTCCAATGCCTCCATGGTTCTTGGATGACTTATCTAAGGATTCACTCCCTAATCCCCCCAACTGTCCTGCTCATTTCCCTACAAAAATTTTACATCCAACTACCACGGGTACTCCTCAATACTTCGATATTTGGTTTATGTCAAGCGAACCATTGCCATCTCCTTGCATCGTTCCCACTGCTTCTTCATCAACAAGGGGTAGCCACACAACAATAGTTACTGATATCACTCTTCATGACCCCTTGTATTCCCGTCACTTCTACTATGAAGAGGAAATACTTGAAGAGTTAAACAACCCTGACTATCCATGGGATGCGCTACACCACCATGCACTCTTCTTTCCACAGGAAGCCTCCATGCCTCCTAACCAACACCCCATATACGCGGTCGAAACCAAGGATTTTATCCCATTAGGGCCTATTGACTGGTTCAAAAACCCCATTCCTGCCCCTGATGCTTTTGAAGAAGGCAACATGGCCAACATTTCCCCGACCATTAAAATTGACATTTCCATAAAAAATGGTGTCGTCGAGGAAATCACCATTGGAGCCACTTGCACTCCCCAAGAAATCATCGCCTATAACTCCCTCTTCCAAGAATATCGAGATATTTTTGCCTAGTCATACATGGAAATGCCTGGCCTCGATCCCTCTATCGTCGAACATCGCATCGACACCTGGCACGACATTACACTAGTTCGTAAAAGACAACGACTGCTACACTCATCCAAAGAAACGACCATCAAAGCCGAAATCGATAAATTACACGTTGTCGGGTTCATATACCCCATCGCCTATACATCATGGGTTTCCAACCCTGTACCTGTTAACAAAAAACAGGGCACTATCCCACACAGTTTCATGATCTCAATCACGCATGTCCCAAAGACAACTTTCCAATGCCTTTCATCGATCAAATTATTGACGATTGCGCAGGCCACGAGGCTCTATCCTTCATGAATGGTTTCTCTGGTTATAAGAAAATTCAAATTCACCCAGCTGATCAGTACAAAACCGCATTCACTACCCCTTGGGGTACTTTTTCATATCGTTTCATGCCTTTTGGCTTAAAGAATGCTAGCGCAACTTTCCAACGAGCGATGACATACATCTTTCACGATCTGGCTCATATCATCCTCGCATACTTGGATGACCTCACAACTTGGTCCAAGCAATGCACCCAACATCTTGACGATTTACAAATCATCTTCCAACAATATCGTCAGTACAACATCCACTTGAATCCCCTCAAGTGTGTATTCTGCATCACCACAGGGCGCCTCCTCAGATTCATCGTTTCTCAAAGTGGTATTACTGTAGACCCCCTCAAGTTCCAAGCTATCATCGAAATTCCACCACCCCGGAATTTACGTCAACTTCAGAGCCTACAAGGCAAGGGTAACTTTCTACAACGATTTGTCCCAGACTATGCCATTCGCGCACACGGTTTCCTTCGCTTACTACGTCACGACATCCCATTTCACTGGGATGAACATGCCCAATAGTCATTTGATGATATTAAACTGGCACTCTCCAATGCTCCTTTAATTAGTGCACCCGACTACAATCGCGACTATATCCTCTACGTATCAACATCAACTGTTTCAGTAGCAAGAGTTCTCATTTAGCTAGGTGATGACAATCATGAGCATGTCATTTATTATGTTAGTAAAAATCTCTCAGGGCCACCCTTGAAGTATAAACATGAAGAGAAACTAGCTCTTGCAGTCGTCCTCACAGTCAAGAAACCGCGTCACTATATTCTGCTTCGTACAACTAAGGTTGTAGCAGATTCCAACCCTATGCAATACTTTCTCAGTCATCGGAAAATTAACGACAAATTTGCTCGATGGATCATTATCTTTCAGGAGTACGATCTTGAATTCTCAACACCCAAGAGCAAAAAAACCCTCGTTCTTGCCGAACTTGTCATGGCCCTCCCCTCTAACACAACCAGTACCCCCGTTAATACCGAATTTCCCGACGAACACCTCTTTTACATCACTTCGGATGATCCTTGGTACGACGACCTCCTCATCTACCTCCGAACTCAAAAGTTCGGTAACCACCTTTCACGAGATGATCGTCATCGTATTCGCCACTAGACCCCCTGCTACCTCCTCATCGGAGACATCTTATACCGGCGAGGGGTCGACACCATTCTTCGTCAATGCCTGACCATTGACGAGGCCGATAGAGTCTTGAATGATTGCCACAACAGCGCATGTGGGGGCCATCTTTCAGGAATATCCACTGCTCAGAAGATTATTCAAGCAGGTTACTTTTGGCCTACCTTGTTTCACGATTGCATTCACGCCGTGAAATGATGCGAGAAGTGTCAGCTTTACTCCAACAAAGCTCGATCACCACCTTCTCTTCTTCATCCAGTCATCACTACCAGCCCTTTTTGTAAATGGGGCATCGAATTCATGACTTGTAATCCCCCATCCAGCAATGGTCACAAATACATTGTTGTTGCAGTCGATTACTTCACCAAATGGGTTGAATCTATGCCCACCTTTAACAATACTGCTGACACCGCAACATGTTTTTTCTTTAACCATGTCATATCTCTCTTTGGACTACCACTCCAACTAGTTTCCGATCACGGGAAACACTTCAAGAATGAGATTTTTGTCGAACTCTCATCTCGGTTAGGATTCTCCCACGAGTTTGCCTCACCATATTACCCTCAGTCTAACAGACAGGTCGAAGTAGTTAACAAGGTCCTCAAGACCATGTTACAGCGCACGGTTAACAAACATAAGACCAATTGGCATCATATGTTATTTTCTGTGCTATGGGCTTACCATACAGCTGTGAAAACAGCTATTGGTTTCACACCATTTCATCTAGTCCATGGGGTTGAGGCCACTCTTCCCATCGAGTGCGAAATTCCCACCTTACGCACCGCAATTGAGCTATTACCCGACACTACTCCAATGGAGCAACACTTGTTGAATTTAGAGTCCTTGGATGAAGATCGTCGATCTTCATTACAAAACAATGAGGTAGCTAAAAAACGATCAAAGGCTACCTTTGATCGACATGTCAACCTTCGCTCATTTCATGAAGGTGACCTCATCCTTGCTTACGATATCACTCATGATACCTTTGGCCATGGAAAATTCGAGTCACTATGGCATGGCCCATACATTATCCAACATTGCCTTACCAAAGGTGCATACATCCTAGCCTCTCCTGAAGGCATCTCTCTCAAAGAACTCGTCAACGGGTTGTACTTAAAGAAATTTTATGCTTAAATGTAGTCAGTCTACTTTAGGTTATTTCTTTTATAGTGTTTTAATATTTTTTCCATCCCTCATGTCTAAACTATCATTTGTGCTATTGACAGATGCTTCCTCCACTGGCCTACCACATAGGTTACACCGACGACGCCAACCATTGGACACAAAATCTCTCTTCGGCCGCTTGGGCTCTCTACACCCCCTCACATGAAATGCTCCATTCGAGAGGCATATGTTTGGGTTCAACAACCAATAACCAATATGAATACACTACCATCATTGGACTTCTGGCCGAGGCCCAACATCATAGTATTCGTCACCTTAGCATCTTTCTCGACTCTCAACTAGTCGTTCTCCTGGTCAACCATATGTACTGTGTACATGATCCTTGCCTCTTTCGTAAATACCTATAGGTTAGACTGTTATCTCGACATTTTGATTCCATTATATTTACACATATTCCAAGACAATTGAATCAAATTACAGATAACCTAGCTAATATTGTGTTAGACTGGCATATATCACATCAAGCTACCTCTACACATACATAACATATCAAAAACCTGTCACCGCATATATAGATTGGACATCATCAACACATCAACAAAACTCATGTAAACACCACATAGATCTCAAAATGTATACTCATGTATATACAAAATTGTCCACAGTGCCATCCAAGTGTTTACATACAAAAATACAAGTATCCGCAGGCTAGTGAAGCACCTCAGTACAAAATGGACTCACCAACCTATATACAAAAATACAAGAAATACATAGCGCACCACTCAAGGTGCCTCTAGAGCACCACCGCCTGCCCCTCCCTCAGGCGGTGGTTTCCCACCCCCTACTGGTCCCTCCTGCCCCAACGGTAGTCATCCGGTCATCCCAACACCAACTACTACTGCCTGTCGTACCATAGCCTGCCATGGCAGAAGAATCCCCACACATTTCTCCAGGATGCCCTCATCCTGGATGCGAGACCACATGCCCTCAGGCAAACCCTGTAACATCGCCTCCAGGTGACGGTGTATGTCCTCAAAATATACTCCAACATCTGCCGAAGGAGCATTTGATGGACCAGCACCAGGGTCATCAAACCGATGTCTCCTTGCTGCTCTCTCTAGATCAGCTAGTCTCACCATGGCATCCTCATGCTGACGTCTCTCTCCAACCCGCGGTCCCCCCTGTGGCGGTCTCTCCGGCTCCTGATGAGCCGATGCTCTCCACAACTCCACCTTGCACCCGCGAGGTGCCACATATTCACATACAAACAAACAACAGATAGTATCAGCATCTATATCATACATATATATCATGCTATCTCAAACAAACATATATATCAAAATCACCAACATACCTCGACGGTCAAACACCTCCCTTGGAGGAAACAACATGTCCGGATCCTCCCGGAAGTCAACCCCAGCATAGGGGTACCGCAATATCACCTGTGGCATCTGTCACCACACCTGCGCCACCTCAGTAGTAAAGAAGTGGCCACCCTCGCCACCACCGTGGTGAAGCAAAACAATTGACCACTTCTTTATTCACGACTCTCGCGCCCCAGGCGCACCCAATAAAATCTTCGGGTGCAACATAGGCACCCTTTCCAGAAACCAGGCCACTAGGATGGACCGGAAGGAAAACTCTCCTCTATCCGTGGACCGATAGTGGTCCAACTGCCCTACCATCCTGGCATGCAGCATGAGCCCCCAGGCGAAATGCTCACCGGCCAACACTCTCTCCATCACACACAACTGACCACCGCTGATCCATTACATCGCCAGAGACCCATAAACTCTCACAATCATCGCTGCTATGCAGCAATGCGCTAGGGCATCCATTGCCCCAATGCTCACGATAGTGCTAGACATAAGTTTGGCCTCGAACCGTATCTCTGGCCAACTGTCGCTAGCGACACATCCCTCGGTAACACTGGCTCCGTCGGTAAAGGCGTTCCTTGAAACAGGAGCCCAGTCAAAAAGTATACATCCTCCACCGTAGTGAAGGCAATCTTCTCTCCCTGCACTATGAAATAATGTAGGTCCAGACTCGACATCTAAATAAGAAACTACAGGAGATACTCATGTGCCCGTATCAACGAGCACTCAAAGAACTTCAATAGCCCATAGGCTGCCAAAGTTGCATGTACCCCCAACTCCTCAATATCCACGACGTCTCTTAGCTGGGACCAATCTCACTCTCGCCAACCCACCGGCATCGTGCACACTGATCGCCTACAACCACATAAAACAGTCCTACGTCAGTCACATGGACCATAAACAACATTAAAAAGATAAGTTTTACACCTGTCTACCTTACCTCCAAGGCGCGACTGTTTAAACCCATAGGCGCACACACGTGCGCGCCTGTTCACTCCACATGCGCACACGTATGCATGTCCGTTTACTACACAGGCGTGCACTCAGACGTTCCTGTCCATCCCACAGGTGCGCACTCATGTGCGCCTGCTCAATAGTTCTATTTTTTACTGCACCTCCGCAGTATCATGAACCCTCCATTTCATCCACAATCAGTTTTCCCATCTGCAAATTTCCCTTCATTTCACCTACCTCATACACAAACCCACCCATGGGGCCCCCACCCTCCACCAGTTCTCTGAGAAAATTGTGCCCTTCCCAGGCCAACCATCTCACATTGGGGCACCCGTTTCTGTATTTGTACACTTATCCCAAATTATTCTTTATTTATTGTACAAACGCCTTTGTTTCCCGCAGTTACCTTACCTTTTTGTCGTCACCTTTGGTGACCTTCTTTCCTTTTTGGCCAACGCAACCCATGTCACCCTTGGTTGGGGAATTACTTTATCATCTACCCTTGATGACATCATCCATATATTCAGAATACCCCACAGGCCACATAACTTTTCCCTCTGAGTTTATTCACTTTGTCCCACCTCTGGCGCAACTTATCCCTTGTCTTGTTGTCCCCCTGACACTCAACCTCGTTGAATAGTTGCGGCCACCTTTTATCTCACATATACTCCAACCAAGGGAAATATTGACTCTTCCTACATCTTGACTTCATCCATGTACCTCCTCCACTTCCTAACCTCACCTCGTAGATTTCATGAAGCCATTTTCTTCTAAGAGTCGTGTTCCCCTTTTTGTTGACATCAGCATAGTTTTCCAGAAGGGCGACAGTATCTTGATTCTCATTCCCCATCCAATGAGAGATCTCAGACGACATAGGGAGAACCAAAATTGCTCCATGTTGTCGTTGACCCCCATAACATTCGACGTCAACACTTTCTCATGTTACAGTGGGTCTTACTTTACGACTCTTGCAGTTAGTTCTTATACTTCCCGAAGACCTCTGAACTTGGCTGGGCTATCAATGCCTACATAATCTGTGATACTTCTTATAGATGTGACTGCCTACTATTTAGAGTATGTTCCTCTACAGAATTGTCTTCTGCCTTTATCACAACTGCCCCCGAGGGAACTGTAGTTGTCTACATCAACACTTCATTCATCTTTTTGAGTTACATGACATGAGCATGGGGCATGCTCGCCTCGTTTGTATAGAGTTTATTTTTTACACACCTCATGGAAGGTTGGGTTCTACAGGTTCCCTTCTCCCTCCAACGGGGCACTCTTGACAATCCCACTATTGCTCTCTCTTACAACAACATTCTCAGTAGAAGAAACATTGATGGATTTCGGCTATACGTATGCTCCTAACCTCATCCATCAGGGGGCATCTGTTATCACTGAAATTTTGTCCACAAATGGTTACAAGAATTCAGCATCGTCAAACAGTTATGAAGACATCCATGGACCTAAATTAACACAAAAACATTCATAAAGGGTAAAAAGCTATATAAATAGTGAAAAAATTGAAGGGCGCTATGAATACACTAGGCGCGTGCACATGCACGAAACAAAAATGCAAGATTCGCGCACATTCGCACAATGCATGACTGTTGTCACAAAAAGCCACGCACCTGAGAAACGATGCATTTATGAGAGTGGTCGGCCTCCCACCCACTTCTAGTTCAGCTTCCAAGTTGATTTGACACTCAAATCTGGACTGGATTCGACTAGGTGGCTGGTCAAAGACCTAGAAATGCCCTAATTAGCCTCTTTACACACTACAAACTAGTTGAACAATAACCTAAAGGAATGCTATAAAAAGGCCATGGATACACTTCATTTTTCAAGGAATTTCATAGAAAAGTTATGCTGCCATTATTCTCTTGAGGACTCTTCTATCCTTGCCAAGAGTATACTTGCATCATTTCTTTGGGCAATCCATCTCA
>SNQJ01S0166985.1:1416-20924 GCA_010110895.2 Picea sitchensis | reverse complement strand
TTGAAGATTGGATGCGCCAAACTTAAATGTGATAGTTAAGGAGAGGCGTACTTATATATTGTAAAGGACCTTGAGCGATCCGCTCTCATCCATAGTAGGTAGAAGGCATTTATGTTAAGTAGGTAGCTTTGAATTCTGAGAATTGACAGTTTTAGGAGTGGAGGGAAAACGGATATAGACACCCTCATTTTGTATTGTAACATTATTGGAGAAGAGCATAGAAGAGAAGTAGAGAGCTGAGTAGCAGACTCCATGTACAGAAATTCTGAATTAATACAAAGAAACTGTGATTCAAACTCATGGTGTTCATATATTCTCTGTGTATGCATCTTTAACTGTTATGCTCATGAATGTTTTACTCTTTTTGTCATGCAATTTCTTTTATGCTATGTATGAATGATTTCTTGTTGAATGTTTAAAATCTGAGAGGAAAGGGTAGTGGAATGAGTTTCAACTGTTTCTCTACTTGAGCAAGAATTCCTGCAAGGAGTGCAGTTGAATTGTCCGCAAGGAGTGCGTTGACAACATGTTCATAGATTCATCTTTGAAAGATCAGAAGAAATAGTCGTTGTTCTCATTTCCTCATAGTGTAGTTGGGCACAGCAGCCGTGTAAGGAGTACGCAGGCCAAGGAAGGTCTCAGAGTAGTGAACTTGAGCGAAGTGTTGAAGGACTGTTGTTGCAGGTGTGTGCAGGGTCGAAGGGAATTCAACACTTGGAAGTGTCTGAAGATTGCCGCAAGGAGTGCGCGCAAGAGTCTTCTCTAAGACTCAGAGTCATGAGAAAGCTCAGGGAGGATAAGGCCTTCTAAACCGTTGAAGGACAACGCAGGGAAGTTGTGACTGGAAGTATTAAGAAGGCATCGTAAGTTTGCGCCGTAGGCGGACAAGTTTGTGGAGGAACACTCGGTTCATTCGCAGGAATCGTCAGGGGGAAGAAACAGATGGTCAGAATCCTTTGTAGAGGATTAGCGAAATCCCGTCAGTCGTCCGATCTGACAAAGGAGTGAGGAGGTTACAACGGGTTTCCAAGGTGTAAGCTCAGGAGGCTGTGGACCGTCGGATCTTCACATAGATACCCGTCAGCCGTTGGTTCAGCTAGGAGTTGCACGAGGTTTAAGCTTCGTGAACGGGAGGAGGAAAGTCCCGACGAGAGGCATGGCCATCTAGATTTCCGTGTTCGTGGAATCGGGAGTCAAAATGATAGGAGGTCGGGAATTTTCATAGTGAAAATCCCGGAATAAATCTGAGCCATCCATCTTGAGAAGATACGTGGCGATAATTGAGCACCCATCGGTATTTTGGCTACCGGGGTTTTGAGTTGATAGAGAAATTGTGTCATCGGGGCATCAAAAGTCTCGAAATCCTGAGATTTAATCAGAACCATCCATTTGTGGGGACACGTGGTGGAGATCGGAAGTCCATCAGCACTCCGGGAGTTCCGAGAATAGGATGTCGGGACACTTCGGTCTTTGAAGTCTCGAAATCCCGAGAGTAAATCAGAACCGTCCATCTTGAGGGGACGTGTGGCAACAATCAGGACCATCGAGAAAAATCCCAATAGGAAAGTCCATCGGTATACCGGGGTTCGACGTTTCGTGGATCCTGAAGACGAGACATCTGGAACATTTAAAATCGCGAAGTCGCGAGAAGAAATCAGGACCATCCATCATAGGAGGACGCGTGGTGGAGATCGAAGTATTCGGGAAATTTCTCGAAAGGAAAAGTCATCAATCGGGAAATCGGGATATCGGGGATCCCGTGGACAAGAAGTCTAATACACTTCGACATTCGAAACCCCGAATCCCAAAAGAGGTTTGACTGTGGTCATATAAGGCAAGGTCGCGTGGACTACGAGTCTAACCTGGAGGGCTAGCTAAAGTTAGAGCCTATCGGGATATCAGAGATTGGGAAATCGGGAAAGCAAAGGTTTGTGACATCAGGATTTCAAAAACCTCGAAACCCGAAACTCCATTCTTCTGTCGAAGAAGAGAACAACAATCAGGCCTAGAGGTTGCGAGGAGCATAAAAGACATGTGGGTCAATCCCAATAGAGATTCCAGGGGAGAATCGAAGGAGCCACTTCGGCTCGAGGGTGAACTTTGAATGATCCTTAAGACCGAGAGGTCAGCGCAGAGGCCTTTGCCGAGGCAAAGGGTGCGGCTACGTCAGGTTGGTATCAGAGCTTAGGAAAATCTTCTTTGCTTTCTGTACCAGGGAAAAGAAATATTCACCATGCCGCCAAGGAGAAGAGATAGACAATCACCCGATCCAGAGGAGGAAAGGGAGACATCCAGAGGAAGGGGTAGAGAGGTGCAGAATCAAGAAGTAGAAAGAGATCTGCATAACATACGCGCCAGACCTGTGGACGTGGAGATAAGACAAAAATGCACAGCTGATGTAGGAGATATCAGCGAGTCCGAAAATGAAGATGATGCTGGATATGGAGAAGAAGAAGTCACAGCAGAAGATGCAGCAAATGAACGCTTGCTTAAAGCTGTTGCAAGAATGGGTGCAAAGGCGAAGATGGACATTCCAGTTTATGAGGGAAATCTGGATGTAGAAGAGCTTCTAGACTGGATTAGAGATCTAGACACCTACTTCGACTATGAAGATGTCGAAGAGGACAAGAAGGTCAAGCATGCCGTCACGAGATTAAAAGGACATGCAGCATTATGGTGGGATGAACTACAAGCGGATAGGCGTTGCCAAGGCAAGAAGAAAATTAAGAGCTGGGACAGAATGATTGCAAAGATGAAGGCAAAATTCATCCCCAGGGATTACCAGAATACTCTGTTCATGAGAATGCAAAACCTGAGACAGAAGATGATGTCAGTGAAGGAATATACTGAAGAATTTTACAAGTTGAATATCAGGGCAGGTCATCATGAAAGCAATGATGAAAAAGTAGTTAGGTATATGAATGGCCTGAGATATGAGATTCAGGATGAGACGAGTATGTTGACCATCCGAATGGTGGAAGATTCTTATCAGATGGCTCTAAAAGCGGAAGAGAAGCTGAGCCGAAAGCAGAGTCAAAGAGGTCGAGGCAGAAGTCAACCTAGAGGCAAATCAGTTGCCCGGGATAAATATCAGAAGCCCAAGGAGGACTGGAAGAAACCTCAAACTCGAACTGAAAGAGGGGGAACCTCACAGCGAGGACAATATGCTTAACAGAGAGGGAAACATACCGAACAAAGAGGAGAATATGCCGATAATAATACTTTTCTTCGTACTAGAGGTAGAGGAAGAGGCAGAGGTGGAGTGATAAAGTGCTTCACGTGTGGAAAGAATGGACACAAGTCTTATGAATGTCCAGATAAAAAGAAAGAGAGTGGAGAGACTCACATCACCGAAGCACAGAGGCGAGATGTGGAGGCGGAATATGTTGAAGGTGGAAGATCATTGATGATGCGAAAGGTTCTCTTAACGCCAGAGAAGGAGGTGGAGAATTCAGTGCAAAGAAACAATCTTTTTCGGACTGCTTGCAAAACCAAGGACAGGGTATGCAAGGTCATTGTGGACAGTGGTAGCATGGATAACCTCGTTTCGACGGAGATGGTAAAAAAGTTAGAGCTGGAGACGATTGAACATCCAAGTCCATATAGAGTTTCATGGCTACAAAAGGGACATCAGGTAAATGTCATTAAACAATGTTTAGTTGAATTTAAGATAGGAGGATATAATGATAAGATATTATGTGATGTCATTCCTATGGATGTTTGTCATCTATTGCTGGGTAGACCATGGCAATATGACAGGAATGTGATTCATGATGGGAGGATGAATACATACACCTTAGAGAAGAATGGGAGAACTCATATGTTACTTCCAATCAAGGATAAGGAGGTGAAATCGGAAGTGAGCAACATTGTACTTCTCATGAGTGGGAAGGAACTTCTTATAGAGGTTAAGAAAAAGGAGGATCCACAATTATTTATGGTCAGGAAGCCTAGAATTGTTTTGACCAACACAAGGGTGGATGATTTACCAGAAGAAGTTCAAGAACTACTGAAAAAGTTCGCTGACATAGTAGTGGATGAACTACCTCATTCATTACCACCAATCCGAAGTGTGAGCCATCATATTGATCTCATACCTAGAGCCAGTTTGCCAAATAAAGCCGCGTACAGACTGACGCCGCAAGAGAATGAAGAGGTCAAAAGACAAGTCCAGGATTTGTTGGACAAAGGGTTGGTTAGGGAAAGCTTGAGTCCATGTGTTGTTCCGACAGTACTCAGCCCAAAGAGAGATGGAGGTTGGAGGATGTGTACTGATTCAAGAGAAATTAACAAGATAACCATCAGGTACAGATTTCCATTGCCAAGGATGGATGATCTAATGGATTGTTTAAGTGGAGCAAATTTTTTTTCGAAGATTGATCTGAAAAGTGGATATCACCAGATTCGTATGAGGGAAGGTGATGAATGGAAAACAACCTTCAAAACCAACGAAGGGTTGTATGAATGGCTTGTTATTCCGTTTGGCTTAACAAATGCTCCAAGTACCTTTATGAGGTTGATGAACAAAGTCCTGAGGGAGTTCATCGGGAAATTTGTCATCGTGTATCTGGATGACATACTGATTTTCAGTAAAACAAAGACAGAGCATCTGAAACACTTGGCTATTGTGATGAAGAGATTACAGCAGGAGAAGCTATTGATAAATATGAAGAAATCCTCATTCATGAAGACATAACTCATCTATTTGGGTTTTGTTATTTCTGCAGATAAATTGAGGATGGATCCAGATAAGGTGGAGGTGATCAAGAATTGGCCATCACCGAAGAACATATTTGAGGTGAGAAGTTTTCACGGATTAGCTAGTTTCTACTGGAAGTTCATCAGAAATTTCAGTGGAATTAGTGCACCGATGATGGATACAGTGAAGAAAATACATAAATCTTTTCACTGGATGAAAGAGGCTGAGAAGAGTTTTAATCTGTTGAAGAGGAAGATTACGGAACAACCAATTATGGTGTTGCCGAATTTCCAAAAGACATTTCAAGTGAAATACGATGCAAGTGGATTTGCAATCAGGACAGTCTTAAGTCAAGAAGACAGGCCGATAGCGTATTTCAGCGAGAAGCTGAATGAAGCGAAAGTGAAATACTCCACTTATGATAAAGAGTTTTATGCTATTATACAGGCATTGAAGAAATGGAGGCATTATTTGATTTCCAAGGAGTTTGTCCTATACAGTGACAATCATGCACTGCAGTTTGTGACTCAATAGGAAAAGTTGAATCAGAGACATGTAAAATGGTTTGAATATATGCAAAATTTCACTTTTGTGATTAAACATATTTCTGGTACTGCTAACAAAGTTGTTGATGCTTTGAGCAGGAAGTGTTTGCTGTTGTAGGAGTTCAAGGTCAAAACATTGGGTTTTGATGATCTCAGGGACATGTACGCAGGTGATCCAGATTTTAAGGAGGCGTATGAAGCAGCTGAGAATCCAGTTCTCAGAGATAAAAGAAAATGGTCAGGATACATGATCCAGGAAGGATTGTTGTTTAAGGGCAATCAACTTTGTATTCCAAAATGCTCCATGAGGGAGAACTTGCTAAAGGAGAAACACAGTGGAGGATTAGTAGGACACTTTGGTCATGACAAAACATTCGCAAAGATGAATGAGTCATATTTTTGGCTGAGAATGTGAGCAGATGTCAAAATATTTGTGGACATATGTAGAATTTGTCAACATTCGAAGGGAAAGAGGCAGAATGCGGGATTTTATCAACCATTACCCACACCTGAGAGACCGTGGGATGCAATCAGCATGGATTTTATATTGGGGTTGCCAAGAACACAAAGAGGTTATGATTCAATCTTTGTGGTGGTGGATAGATTTTCCAATATGGCACACTTCATTCCATGTCAGAAAACTAGTGATGCAACTCACATTGTGAACCTGTTTTTTAAAGAAGTCATTCGACTTCACGGCTTACCAAGGAGCATAGTTTCGGATAGGGATACGAAGTTTGTAGGACACTTTTGGAGGACCCTATGGAAGAAGTTGGGAACTAACCTGTCGTTTAGTTCATCTTATCATCCTTAGATGGATGGACAGACAGAAGTCGTAAACAGGAGTCTGGGAGACTTGCTGAGGAGCCTGGTGATGGAACACCACAGTCAGTGGGACAACATATTACCACAGGCGGAGTTTGCTTATAATGATTCAATCAAGAGAAGTACAGGGAAGAGTCCATTTCAGATTATCTATGGCGTGCAACTGAGGGGAATTTCTAAATTGAGAGATTCAAAACAGAATGTGACTAGGAGTGCTAGTACAGAAGATTTTGCAGAAGCAATGAAATAACTTCACAGGCAGGTGAAGGAGCGTTTACAGAACTCAAGCCAGGAGTATAATTAAAGAGCAGATCAACGCAGGAGACAACTTCAGTTTGAGGTTGGTGATTTGATTCTAGCACATCTGAGGAAGGAAAGGTTCCCGAGAGGAACATATAATAAATTGAAGATGAAGAAGATTGGCCCATGTAAGATCTTGAAGAAATTTGGGGTAAATGCTTATGAGATTGAATTACCCGATGGGATTGGAATTTCTCCGATATTCAATGTCTCAGATTTGTACCCCTACAAAGATGAGGAAGCAGGAACAAGTGATGAACAGTCAGAGGTTCAGTGGCAAAAGCAGATGCCAGTTGCAGAGAAGCCACAGATGGAGTGCATACCAGACAAAAGAATTAGCAAGAAGACCAGAAGAAAACAATACTTTGAATACTTGGTCTAGTGGAAGAGACATCCAATTGAAGATGCCAGCTGGGAGAATGAAGCAAAGATTCAGAAGCATGGACAGACCGTGTAGGAGCTCATGGACAGGAGCCCATGAAAATTTTCAAGCGAGGGAGTATGATGCAGGAGCATCGTCAACGTCAAGCGAGCATAGGGCAAGCGCAAAACATTTTGAGCACATGATAAATTGTTTAAAAACTTTTGAAGATTGGATGCGCCAAACATAAATGTGATAGTTAAGGAGAGGTGTACTTATATATTGTAAAGGACCTTGAGTGATCCACTCTCGTCCATAGTAGGTAGAAGGCATTTATGTTAAGTAGGTAGCTTTGAATTCTGAGAATTGAAAGTTTTAGGAGTGGAGGGAAAACGGATATAGAAACCCTCATTGTGTATTGTAACATTATTGGAGAAGAGCATAGAAGAGAAGTAGAGAGCTGAGTAGCAGACTCCATGTACAGAAGTTCTGAATTAATACAAAGGAACTGTGATTCAGACTCATGGTGTTCATATATTCTCTGTGTATGCATCTTTAACGGCTATGCTCATGAATGTTTTACTCTTTCTATCATGCAATTTCTTTTATGCTATGTATGAATGATTTCTTGTTGAATGTTTGAAATCTGAGAGGAAAGGGTAGTGGAATGAGTTTCAACTGTTTCTCTACTTGAGCAAGAGTTCCTGGAAGGAGTGCAGTTGAATTGTCCGCAAGGAGTGCATTGACAATAGGTTCAGAGGTTCGTCTCTGAAAGCTCAGAAGAGATAGCGGTTGTTCTCATTTCCTCAGAGTGCAGTTGGGCACAGGAGCCGTGTAAGGAGTACGCAAGCCAAGGAAGGTCTCAAAGTAGTGAACTTGAGTGAAGTGTTGAAGGACTATTGTTGCAGGTGTGCACAAGGTCGAAGGGAATTCAACACTTGGAAGTGTCTGAAGATTGTCGCAAGGAGTGCGCGCAAGAGTCTTCTCTAAGACTCAGAGTCGTGAGAAAGCTCAGGGAGGATAAGGCCTTCTAAACCGTTGAAGGACAACGCAGGGAAGTTGTGACTGGAAGTATTAAGATGGCGTCGTAAGTTTGCTTCGTAGGCGGACAAGTTTGTGGAGGAACACTTGGTTCATTTGCAGGAATAGTCGGGGGAAAGAAACAGATGGTCAGAATCCTCTGTAGAGGATTAGCGAAATCCCGTCAGCCATCCGATCTGACAAAGGAGTGACGAGGTTACAATGGGTTTCCAAGGTGTAAGCTCAGGAGGCTGTGGACCGTCGGATCTTCACATAGATACCCGTCAGTCGTTGGATCGGCCAGGAGTTGCATGAGGTTTAAGCTTCGTGAATGGGAGGAGGAAAGTCCCAACGAGAGGCGTGGCCATCAGGATTTCGGTGTTTGTGGAATCGGGAGTCAATATGACAGGAGGTCGGGAATTTTCATAGTGAAAATCCTGGAATAAATCTGAGTCGTCCATCTTGAGAAGATACGTGGCAATAATCGAGCACCCGTCGGTATTTCAGCTACCGGGGTTTTGAGTTGATAGAGAAATTGTGTCATTGGGGCATCGAAAGTCTTGAAATCCCGAGATTTAATCAGGACCGTCCATTTGTGGGGACACGTGGTGGAGATCGAAAGTCCATCGGCACTCCGAGAGTTCCGAGAACAGGATGCCAGGAAACTTTGGGATTTGAAGTCTCGAAATCCTGAGAGTAAATCAGAACCGTCCATCTTGAGGGGATGTGTGGCAACAATCAGGACCATCGGGAAAAATCCCGATAGGAAATTCCATCGGTATACCGGGGTTCAGCATTTCGCAGATCCTGAAGACGAGACGTCTGGAACATTTAAAATCACGAAGTCATAAGAAGAAATCAAGACCGCCCATCATAAGAGGATGTGTGGCAGAGATCAAAGTATTCGAGAAATTTCCCGAAAGGAAAAGTCATCAATCAGGAAATCAGGATATTGGGGATCCCGTGGACAAGAAGTCTAATACACTTCGGCATTCGAAACCCGAATCCCGAAAGAGGTTTGACTGTGGTCATATAAGGTAAGATCGCGTGGACTACGATTCTAACCCGGAGGGCTAGCTAAAGTTAGAGCCTATCGGGATATCGAAGATTGGGAAATCGGGAAATAAAAGGTTTGTGACATCGGGATTTCAAAAACCCCGAAACCCAAAACTCCATTCTTTTGTCGAAGAAGAGAACAACAATCAGGCTTAGAGGTTGCGAGGAGCAGAAAAGACCTGTGGGTCAATCCCAATAGAGATTCCAGGGGAGAATCGAAGGAGCCACTTCGGCTCGAGGGTGAACTTTGAACGATCCTTAAGACCGAGAGGTCAGCGCATAGGCCTTTGCCGAGGCAAAGGGTGTGGCTGCGTCACTGAACTATCCTTAGGGATACTCCCCATGACTGAACTCTTCTTGAAACTGATCCCCCAACCTAAATTGTCTTGTTTATGGTGCTTCCTCATGTAGATATAAGACATATAAGATAAACATTCAAAAGCATTCATTTTGGAGTATAAATTACTCTAAGTCTCTGGCAAAAATACTCAAAGGCTTCTCGTGGAAGAAGTTTTGTAAATATGTCTGCCACTTGTTCTTTTGTGCCCACATATTCAACTCTGATGTTTTTCTCTGCAACATGTTCCCATAGAAAGTGATACTTGATTGGAATGTTCTTTGTCTTGTAGTGCATCACCGAGTTCTTTGAGATACTGATGGCACTTGTATTAACACAATGGATTGGAGCAGGCTCATCATACTCAACATGTATATCTGTCAGAGTTTGTTTCATCCATAGAACTTGTGCACAACATGTTGATGCTACAACATACTTTGCCTCGGCTGTAGATACGGATATGGATGATTGTTTCTTGCTTTTCCATGATACTAAATACTCACCCAAGTAGAACATTGCTCCATTGGTGCTTCGTCAGTCATCAATGGAACATGCCCAATCTGCATCTGTGTAGGGAATAAGTGATAGATCATTTCCTTTTGGATACCATAATCAAAACTCTTTTGTTTCTTTGAGATATCTAAAAATCCTCTTCATTGCTACAACATGTGTTTCCTTTAGTGCTGCTTGAAATCGTGTCACCTGTCCAACTGCCTGCATTACATCTGGTCTGGATGTTTTCACATACCGTAAGTTGTCAATCATTGACTTGTATATCCTTTGGTATGTAGACTTTGAATCATCATCTTTGCTCAACTTGCAACTGGTTTGCATAGGAGTGGTAACTGGTTTGCAATCTTCCATTTCAAACCTCTTTAGCATTTCTCTGATATACTTAGTTTGAGAAATAAAAATTCCTTGGTTTCTTTGACATATATGAAGACCCAAGAAAAAGGATAGTTCTCCAAGTAATCACATTTCAAATTCATTCTGCATATCCTTTGCAAATTTCTGGCTTAACCTGCCATCATTGCTTACAAAAATAATATCATCAACATAAACTTCAATTAATAAAATACTATCTTGAGTTACCTTGATGTAGAGGTTGTTCTCTGCACTTCCTTTTATGAACCCTTCCTGCTATAGATATTTATCCAGTCTAGAGTACCATGCTCTAGGAGCCTGTTTTACACCATACAAGGCCTTATTCAATTTACATACATAATCTGTGTTCTCTGACAACTGAAATCCTTCTGGTTGTTCAATGTAGACTTCTTTTTCAAGTTCCCCATTCAAAAAGGTTGATTTCACGTCCATCTAATACACTTTAATATTCTTGGAGCATACATAAGCTAAGAGAAATCAAATTTCTTCCATTCTGGCAAAGGAGCCAATGTCTCTTCAAAGTCGATTCCTTCAACCTATGCATATCCTTTACATATCAATCTAGGTTTGTTCCTTGTAACCTGTCCATTTTCATTCAATTTATTTTTGAATACCCACATTGTGCCAATCACATTCTTATTCTTTGGTCTTAGAACCAATTCCCAAGTGTCATTATTCTCTATTTGATACAATTGTTCATCCATGGCCTTATTCCAAAATTCATCCTTGCTGCACTCTTCAAAACTTTTTGGTTCAATCGTAGATGAGAGTGATAGGTGTGTTTGTTCTGGTGAACAGATTCTTCTTTTAGTCTCAACTCTTGCATCTTTGTTTCCGATAATCTGTTTTCAAGGATGATTCTTCTGTACTCATTTTCTAGGTGTCTTTGGAGACACTTGTTGAACTTTCTCTTCTACTTATGTCTGATCCTCTTCATCTTCCTCTTCTACTTATTCTTCATCTTATGTTTCTTCTTTGTAAAGATGTTCCATTGATTCATTTTCTTCTTCCTTTAATTCTCATCTACCTGTTTCATCAATTGTTACATCGATGCTTTCCACAACTTTGTTCAACCTCAGATTGTAACACTTGTATGCTTTCCTTGTACTTGAGTAACCAACAAGTACTTATTTGTCCACGCAAGAGTCAAACTTTCTCATTCTTTCATCTTCTCTTTTGGTGTAGCATTTGCTTCCAAATACTCTAAAGTGCTTCACATTTACTCGTCTTCCTTTCCATAGCTCATAGGGGGTTTTGTCAATGTTGTTTCTGAGCATTAATCTGTTTTGAATGTGAACCGTTGTATGCACTGCATGTGTCCAAAAGATATCTATCAATTTGGAATCCATTATCATTGTTCGAGCCATTTCTTGTACTGTCATGTTCTTTCTTTCAACAACTCCATTCTGTCTNTGTGAACCGTTGTATGCACTGCATGTGTCCAAAAGATATCTATCAATTTGGAATCCATTATCATTGTTCGAGCCATTTCTTGTACTGTCATGTTCTTTCTTTCAACAACTCCATTCTGTTGAGGTGTCCTAACAACGAAGAATTGCATTTGTATTCCATGCCTGCTGCAATAGTCCATAAATTCCTTTGAAGTGAACTCTCATCCATTATCAGATCTCAAACATTTGATTTTTGAATATATTTCATTTTCAACCATTTCCTTATATACCTTGAAGTTTTCAAAAGATTCTGACTTATTCCTGAGAAAGAAAACTACAGTTATTCTTGTATAATCATCAACTAATAACATAAAGTATTTTTCACCTTTTAAACCATTTGTTGTAGTTGGTCCAACTAGATCAGTATGCACAATTTTCAGTGGTCTTGTCATTGAATATTCCTTTGATTTAAAGGCGATCTTTGTTTGCTTTCCTTGTTGACAATGCTTGCATAAAGTGTTGGCCAGTTTCGTGATATGGGGCATTTCTCTAACTGCTTCCTTTTTGAAAACTTTGACAAGGTTATCAAAGTGTATGTGACCCATTCTTCTGTACCATAGCCAACTTTCATCTTCCTTTCCTAGACAACACTTTTCATTTCCAGTTTCACTTAAAACATATATGTTGTTTGAAGTTCTTGCAGCTGTTGCAATCAATTTTCTTGAATCTTTTTTTCTTATCTCACACTTTTGTGAATCGAAAGTAACTTTATGACATTGGTCACACATTTGAATCACACTTAGAAGATTATGTTTCATATCTTCTACTAGTATAACATTTTTTGCCTTGGTATTCTTGTTTCCAATTCTAACTACGCCTTTTCGAATGATTTTAGCTTAATCATCATTTTCGAAGGAGACTGGTCCATATATTTCCTTTCTTAATGTAAGAAACCTGTCTTTATCACTTGTCATATTTTTTGAAAAACCATTGTCAATATACCAACCACGTTTCTTCTGCTTATCTTGTAGAGTGTTATAGCAAGATTTTCCTCACCATTGTTATCTTGCACAAAGGGCCTTTTTCCATTTCCCTATGCAAACTTATCATCCCTTTTTTATGAATCCAAAAATATACATTTTTCCACATATATGCTCCCTAACTGCTATGCAAGATGTGTATATGCTTGCTGCTCCACTACAGCTCGCGTATATCGGGATTTGTGCCAGAAAATAAAAAATGAGGTCGGGTTTCCATGTCACGACAGGAGATCTCTGATCCTTGGCCTTCCATATACTGGAAACGTTCCGACTCGGCCCTTCAGTTTCATTCTAAAGGCTATAAGAGCACAATTCCGAGCTATGGAAAAGAGGAGAAAGCATTCAACTTTGAGAGCAAAGTTACTCTGGAGAAATTACTTCCCTTTGTCCCTCAAGTTTGAACACAGTGTTCAACCCCCAAGCTCTTCTCTTATTGTTGAGAGGACCTCATTACCTCTTTCCTATGAGCTTGCCTTTGGTGGAGGATTGAAGTGGTGGAGACCCAGTTGGAAGGAACTTGGTTTCTTGGTTTTGAACCGTGCCAACACGGAAGTTTGTAATGTTGTCACTTATGTTGATCAATTATTAATAGAAATGTTCATTTCCCGTCCTATTGGTATCTTGCAAATATATGATTATTATCCATGGGCGTGTTTGTAATTTTTATTAATGGATTATGCTATCTGATGTGCTAACCCATTTTTATCATCACTATATGCTTGTGTTGCTTGTTTGTTGAGAAATTCTTGCAGGTATAAAGCTTTGGGTCAAAGTGCTCAACGGTGGAACATCATCAAATGTTGGATCGAGGTAGGCCTCTTTCTTATATTGCACATTAGTCTATATAGAATATGTTGGAATTGAGTTGATTTATGCAGTCATACCTGTCTGTTGTGGTTTACCCTTGGCCATAGAGAGTTTTTCCCTTGTAACATAGAGCGAGTGTGCATTATTCATTGCTATACTGATTCTTCTTTCTTATCCATGTTCTCTTCTAAGGTTCATGTATGTAATTGTTGTTGTTATCTTGTGGTTCTCTAGAAGGAAGTGTCATTCTACAATCTTTGGCCATGTGTCCAAAGTTGTTACACTTGTAACATTCCACTTCAGTGCTCAATGATTCAAACTTGTTGCAACTTCTTCTATGTGTTTCACTAGGCCTTCTTGGATAACCCTTTTGTGTATGACTTTCAAAGTTGCTTATCTTCCTGATGTTATCTCTGCTATTCATAGCTTTATGTCCAAAATTATTGTATGCATAACATAAACCAAAAAAGATAGTTTGATACCAGGGAGTTGAAGATATTATGAAATGAGTTGCTCTTCTGAATCCTTCTTCTTCCTAAGGCCTATATGTTTATGTCAGTTGTTGATTCTGAAATCTGAATCTTCTCGGTGGAGGAGTGTCCTTGTAATCTTCCTTGTAGGTATTCCTATCCCCTTTTATTTTTTCTCCATAGCTTTTTGGATATGTTTCTTGTTCTGTTGTTTTGGAGCTTGATCCCTTTTTTGTCTAATTGTATCCAATTTCAGACTTTTCATGATGAGGCTTTTGACTGTTGATAATGTTATCCAAAATTTTTGTGTTGTTCTGCATATTTTTCTCTTGAAGATCCTTTCTTAATGTAACAATCTCTACTTCTAAATTTCCAATGATCCTCTCTATTTCTTCTAGTTGTTCTTTGAGCTCTTCTTCAATTCTTTTATCTTCTTCTATTTGAACCTTAAAATTTGTGATAATTTGTTCTAGTTCCTAAGTTTCTTCTTTCTTGTCTAGTTCCTCTTGTAGCTTCTTGTTTTTCTTCTTTTATCTTATTATAACTTCCATGGCACACAACAATTCTTCTCGGTAGTCAACTTATGCCTCTTCATATTCTTCTTCGGTGTCTTGTTTATAAGAGTCTTCTACTGCCATGAATAGAACTATTTATGTCTCACTGTCACTGACTTCATCTTCATCTGATGAGGAGATGTCTTCTTTGGTGCATAAGATTTTCTTAAAATCTTCTTTGTGGTTCTTTTGTCTTTATATGTTTGTTTTCTATTTGAGTAATCTTCATCATTCCTCTTATTTTTCTTATGAGGACATTTGTTAGAAAAACGACCAATACCATCACAATTAAAACAAATCAATGGAAACTTACCTTTATATTTGCCGTTGGTTCCCTTGTTCAATATTTTGACAAAGTTGGTCATTTCTTCATCATCTTCTGAAATGTCACTGTTGCTGCTATGTTCTTTTTCCTTTTCCTTACCCTTTTTCTTTGACCTTTTGGATTCTTTGAAAGTATCTTCTTTTATATCTGAATTTTCATGTTCAGTTCTCATTTCATATGTTGTGAAGATTCCATGTAGTTCATCCATGCTTATTGAGTCTAGATCTACTCTTTCTTCTAGTGTTGATATCTTAGGATCAAATCTCATAGGAATAGATCTTAGTACCTTTTGAACAATTATAGATTCTTTAATTTCTTCTCTCAATTCAATGATTGAAGTTACTGTTTTATCAACTCGTAAGAAGTAAGTTGCAATATTTTCATCTTCCTTCATCTTTAGTTGTTCGAACTGACCTCTGTAAGTTTGAAGCTTTGTTGCTTTAACTTTTGAATATCCTTCATAAGTATTTTGAAGCTTGTCCCAAATCTCTTTAGCAAATTTGCAATGTATAACTTTGGTGTATACCGACTCACAAATACCATTCAGAAGTGCATTTGTGTCTTTGGAATTATTTTGACCGATTTTTATTACTTTTTCATTTGTCGGCGAAACTGTTGGTTCTTTGTATCCATCTACATTGATTGCCAAATTTCAAATCTCTGTGCCTATATATATGTTTTCATCCTTCTACTCCAAAATGCATACTTATGTCCATCAAATTGTGGTATTCCATTTTTATACATGTTGTTGCTCTCAATGATCTACCTTTCTATGGTTAAACTGATTTCTAAAGGAACCTGCTCTGATACCAATTGTTGGATTACTGAAAGGGGAGGTGAATAAGTAATAGAGCAATTTAATCATTTTTCTAACCACAAAATGAAAGTGTTATATCAATGTAGCATTATGATCCAATAGTTGCAGAATAAATAAACAATGAAAAAATTAGCAATCATACACATACACAGTACACCAGTGTTTTTACGTGGAAACCTAAAGCGAGAGAAAACCACATAATGTTTTTTCTTATATGTCTTTAAGAATTACATTTATTGGAAGCATCAACTTCCTTTGTTTTCGAGTTGCAACTGGAAGGAGGCTCTAACCACATAGTTTCTCAGGATACAACCTGAGGGAAGCTCAAACTCCCCGATTCTCTGGCTACAACCAGAAGGAGGCTACAACCCCCTATGTTCTCTGGCTACAATCGAAAGGTGGTTACAACCACCTGTCCTTGCCCCATCTAACTGCCCTAAAATATAAGTATAATGGTGGAACCACTGTCACACTATCATTGTGAGATATACCACTGTAAACCTATACCAATCAACCTGCACCAAACAAGCTGTAACAACCTGTACCATAAACAAGTGCATCAGCCATGCACCAACCTATACCTCAACATGTACCATCAAAGAGTGAATCAACCATGCACCAAATATGTACCAATCATGCATAAACTACACATCAACTATGACTCATCAAGATGTACCAACATCATCAATTATACACCTCATGTATTTGCCAACTCATCAACTACTTGTCTCAACCGTGTACCCAACATGTACCTCAACCATATACCAAATACATATACCAATATAACCATCAAAAGTTCTCTAGCAATACATCACGCTATCCATAACCAAATACCATAAACCCTTACATCAAACCATGTTCCATAAACTGACTTTTATGTAGCCTCAAGGATGCATCATTCATAAGCCAATCATATACCAATACCACTAACAAGTGTCTCTCACAATGCACCACAAGATATGCCAATAAATCAAACTAATTGCAATGACAATATACTTCAATAGATCTGCCTCAAAACCATTCTACAATAGGTCCTAAACTTCCAAGAGGGCATCCAACAGATTTACAAGGAAAACCCTCAATTAGATTCATAAGTTCAACACTACACATATGAAAACCATACCTTTTTCTTCTTGTAGCGTTTTGCTGCCACGGTTTTTCTACCACACTTTTTATGCCGCGGTTTTTCTGCCGCACTTTTCTTGCCGTGATTTTCCTGCCGCACTTCTTCTGCCACGGTTTTTCTGCCGCATTTTTCCTGCCACGATTTTCCTTCAGCACTTTTTCTGCCGTACTTTTCCTATCACGATTTTTCTGCCAATTTTTTTTCCGCACTTTTCTCTATCAATAATACCTGCCCAAATAACCTTTCACAAAATAGATATTCAATGATATTCAATAGGTGGTTAAATGAGAGGCCTTTTCCTCTTATTTATACTTTCATGTAGCTTCCTCAAGGGGTTACCTTCTAACCATCTTAACCCACTTTCTTTATTTTAGGGCTAACCCACTTCTAACCACTTGTCCACTTAACTTGACCACTTTCCACAATTAGTAAGTTCTCCATTAACTTTATTATTTAAATAATTTATTTTGCATCTACTTTGACTTATATTACACTCATCACTTCACTTTACTATTTAAATAATTTCTTCTTTGCAACCACTTTGACTACTTTGACCTTTTGGGGGTTCTAGATGACTCATGAGGGTTATTCAACATCACATGGCCATAACTCTCTAACCGAGAGGAGTTATGTGGCGTTCCACATACCATCAGAAATGGAATGACATATACTATCCATCTAGAATAGTATTATCTTAAAATGTATTAAAACTCATACCATTATACATCAAACAAACTTGGGTCCATTACCCAAACCTTTCTGCTACCTGAATTCGCTACCAGACTTTCTTCAAGGGTTGACATCAATGACAACCAACCCAATTTATCAACATCCTGTAGCATGTTGTGGACATATTAAGACCTATAAGTAAACCACAAAATGGTTAGTTGTGCAAAGAAAACATTTATATATCAAAGGAAAATGATAATAATGGTTATAACATGAACTATGGAGAGAAGCGACTATAAAATCCAAAATTATTTTACCTCCTACAACTATTGACGTTGTCAATGTTTTGAATCGAGCTTGTTTTCAAAGGCCAAATGTTAAACAACTGTGAAACCCTCTCTCCCTCTGAGGAGAGTGCACAGTCCATTTAGGTTATAAGTTCAACAAGATCGAAATGAAGCATGAGACTAGGGTTTTCACATCATATTGAAGTACGAAGGTACATATACGATAAGAACTTCTAGTAAACTCATAATGACACTAACTAGGTGGCCATGCCAACCTGGAGTCATGGAATACACTCTCAAATAACTCTGAGTTTATGTGTAGTTGATAATAAATACAAGTACTTGAAAACTTTAGTAATAACCACGACGTGATGGGTAGGTAGATGACCCATCCAAACCTTGCTTGTATCTCCAACCTGTTTATAGGTTAGCATGGATAATAAAGGTTTTTTAGGGAAATGATAAATTAAAATGAAAACGGACATATGCATACACCTACCCTATACTAATAAACTTAAAATATATTAGATGATCATTCTCGAGTGATGCTTTGAAAATGCATGTAAACAAACAAAACTAAAATTTATATAAATAATACAATGTGATTAGTTTAGCTATCCCTCATCGTTATTCCTCATTTCATAGAGATATCATTCTAATGGAAAGAAAATATAGACTTTGCAAATTCAAAATCTATTTTAATATTATATAGAGAGAAAAAAATATATAAATTACCCACGATAGCAAGTTTTCTCCAAGTCTTGGAATAATGAGATGACTGGAGGATTCTTATCATATCTAATGGACAACAATGATTAGTATAGCAAAATGACTTGTAAACAAACATATCTAGAGTTATAGGTATGAATATCAAATGAAGTATCACTTGTAATACGCGAAGAATTGTATAGAACTGACATTTAATATGATGGTAGAAATGATTAACGTGCCATTAAGCCTCTAACATGTCATGGTGTTACCATGATCATTAGACAAGAATATCAATTGATTATAAGAGAAATAACTAATTAGGAGCGGGCATAATAACAATGTTATCTACATCTATTCAAAAATACTTTGGATGAAGTATAAATTAATAAAAAAAATTGGGTTTGGTTGGTTAGAGGGTTTGTTACAATCATTATTTGAGACCAACCGATAGAAGAATAACCAGATATCCTATTGGAAATTGTGTTGTCATTGATGTCAAAGGTAGATATGACTGTGACAATCATTGATGTCATTGATATCACAGGCAGGGGGAGACTAATTGTTGTCAATGATAGGGTAATATTGTTGGAAACAATGTTGTCATTGTTGATGGAAACAATGATATCATTGATGCCAAAGGAGATAGATTGTTGGAAACAATGTTGCACAATGTTAGTGTTGAGTTGAAGAGTGATTGCATATCTAACCTATGTGAATGAAGGGGAGATGATAAAGGAAGCTAAGAAGTTGGCGAGATTCTGAGTTGCAGGAATATACATAAAAGTGACTACAAAGGTGAGATAACTATGTGAGAACAGTCAAATCGAACGAGTTCGGGATGCACATGTTTGGAGAGAAATGGAAAATGAAAGATGGAACATGATTGAGGAGGTGTAGAGTTTGTGGTTGAGAAATCAGAGGGTGTGGAAAGCTTAAACATTCCTAATAGCCCAGTTGACCTGTTCGAATAAAAAAATATCCCACATGCATAGGGAGTTTTTGTTTTAATGATTTTATATTACAAATGTGGCACAACATAATTTATATGTGAACTGTGAGTATGGAACCCTATGCAAGGTGTTATCCTTTTAGGTGCAGAGCCCACAATATATGATACTAGATACCAGATTACCAAAACACTTGCTAAAAATGCGTTGCTAAATTTTGGGTGCTCGTTGACCCAATACCGCGGGGGCCTGATAGCCTGATGCCCTAGTGATATGATATCACCATATTAGATATTAAAGGATCATATAAGTGTTGAGAAAAACTGAGAGGGGGGG
>SNQJ01S0166983.1:0-11891 GCA_010110895.2 Picea sitchensis | reverse complement strand
CCCTCTGCATAACTAGCACTCGACAAGAAACCAATACATAGGTTCTACATATCCCTCTACATAGCCAAGCTCCAACATCAACCTCCAACAATGCCAACACTTAAAGGGACTCAATATAGAAGGCCACATTCAAGACATGAGCCTACCATAAACCTGCCACAAATATTTAAACTATATTCTCACTAGCAATTGTTACAACCTTCTAACAATGTCCACTTAATATAAATAATAGCAAGGTCACATAACACTAGCACTAGTCCAAAAGCTTACACTAACTTGACACATGCAATTTGATACCTTAATACAAGAAACACCCAACGAACACATATTTTTTCCAAGAAAAAAGTTATCAACCCTAGGCATTGAAAATCTACACAGTGATGGTTTCTTAACTTACCATGGGGTTCTAATATATCTATCAAGAAAGGTTTTGTAGAGACCTCTACATAGCAAATGAGAGCACAAAATAGTCACATCAATTGTACATGACGGGAAATCAAGGCGTGGGCTTTGTAGATTCCACTACATAGCTAGTGTGTGATTCAAAACATGATCCCTCCATAAGCTTCCCACACCCCCATTTCTTCATAGCACCAATGCGTCTTTCCAACTTAATCCTACTAGGTATCACATATCAAACCCCAAGAATAATCCAGTTGGGTACTAACAATATAATGAAACCACACAATGTTGAAATCATAGTGGATCCAAAGGGGTGCTTCATAGAAAATGCAGAGGATGGGAAACCAAGACATGAGTTTTGTAGAGCCCTCTGCATAACTAGCACTCGACGAGAAACCAATACATAGGTTCTACATATCCCTCTACATAGCCAAGCTCCAATATCAACCTCCAACAATGCCAACACTTAAAGGGACTCAATATAGAAGGCCACATTCAAGACATAAGCCTACCATAAACCTGTTGGTTATGGAGCCTGATTATCTTCCTAATTCAAAGGTCTTTTTTTCAGTCGTGTTTATACCCCATGAAGACTTTACACCCCAGAAGACTGTACACTCATCCACGCGGGGGAGTGCAGGGGGGGTTACCCCCCCTGCATCTTGTAAATGTATATTGTAATTTCATTGTAAATCTGGACCATTCATTATAAGGTCACAGATCTAACTATAGAATTTATGTTAGGGTTTTTTTTCCCTAGAAGGCAACCCTCTTTTATGAGGGAAATGTATTGCGGCTATGTATCATTGTGAATATTGTATTCTGAGAGAGGAGACTGTGAGAGAAAGCAGAGGAAGTTACAGCGGGTGTGTTGTAGGTTGTATCCCTTCATTTGTTGGATAATAATAAAGGAAGGACCTGACAATTTCTCTGGTGGACGTAGCCCACACTGGGTGAACCACGTATATCTGTGCCTCTATTGTATTGTGTATCTTCTGTGTTTTATTTCCGCATTTGTTTTATTTTATTGCTCCGCGATCCTATTTTTCTAACAAAACCTGCCACACCATAATTACTCCACAACACTAAAACCTCCTACTTGACATTTACACCTGCTATCAACTGTCATGAGTGTGATGACCTCATCGCATGGACCTACACCAAATGAGACCCCTAGGATCAATCAAATCACCAAATTGTCAAGAGAAACCATGGAAAAACTATAGTGAAGCCTAAAACTACAACAGTGCAACCAAGGTTATTACATCGAGAGGCACTTTATACAACCCAACATAAGGGATATGTTTAATTCCTTGTGTGTTTAACATGGTTAAAACATTTCAATGGTGTGTTGTTTAGTATGAGGGAGATGTATAATTCCTTCTATGCTTAACATAGAGTTGTCATGGAGCATATGTATGTTTGTATGTAGGAAGAACCAAAATAGATCCATCTTAACTCTGAATCTATCACAAATGAATAGGGATCAAATCCCTTGAAATAAATAATAATAATAATAATAAATTGTTAAAAAAACTTGAGGAAAGATTTACACCTTGAAAGATTTGATCTGTCTATACACATGATAAATCTAGAGCTAAAATAAATCTTTAAGAAATATCAATCATTATATATTCCAAAAAAAACATAATTATTTAACTTGATTTCACATACACAACTTTGTATGTATTTTAAATCACATTCATATTATAATAAAATACTACCACACATATATCATAGTGCTCAAACAAATTGTATTAATCAATATTCAATCATCTAAAAAAAATAAGCCCTATGTATGTATTGATTCTAACTCTACTTTCAATTATATTATATGAACCTAACCTTAAAACTTGAATATAACTATAATCATAATAATCATGTTGAGGAATCTCTCATCTTGGTTGTTATTCAATTGAATATAACTATAATCATAATCATATTGAGGAATCCCTCCTCTTGGTTGTTATTCAATTGAAAGCACATGGTAGTAGAAACTCCAAGGATCTTTTAAGGGGAAGTCTCGAAGAATGTTCATGAAGTATCAAGGGGAAGTTTCAAGGAATGTTCATAAAGTATCACATGCTTACTAGATAGGTGTGTACTTGGCATGTACTTTACCTTGGTATCAAGTAAATTTATTATAACTTTATTATTAATTCTAAGTTTAACGCCATGGTGTGAGGAATGAATCCATTTGATTGGCATCCAATTGATAATATAAGGAGAAGCTCAAAGGATATTATGTTTGTTAATTATTACCACGAACAAAAATAATAATTAATTTATTGTACAGTTTAATGTTGCGACAGGTTGTATATATATCATTTAATATATCCCAACATATACAAAACAGTTCAGTAATATATATACCAACTACTGCAGTGAAATATTGAATGTTGCGCAACAGATTGATTGTTGCTCACCAACTATTACATCACATTCCAGCTATTTAGTAACGTACGGTAAGGGGAGGCACTGTACTACACCTTGTACGGATCCCAAGAAGGCATGGAGGGTAACGAACTTAGAGAAAATATGAAATCAAAAGGAAGGGCCCACTTAGACATCATTCCGTATGTAAGCCACGAGGGGGGAGAGATGGGTATGGTAAGGAAGTCAAAATTAAAGACAAAAGGGTCATTTGGACGTGGAGTTCGAGAGTATAAGGATAATCAATGTTAAGGACTCCGTGTCTAGTATGAGGTCATCGTTGAACAAAATTTGGCCATTCAATAAGCCACCGCCCCCACATGGTTACAAATCTTTTAATATATAAAAATATATATTTCTTAATATTATTTTTTAAATTAATTTTTTTTATAATATTTAAAGTTATTGATTTAATTTGTATTAAATATACATGTTGTACATGTAAAAGTGAAATAATCAATAAAGGTTTTCTGATTAAATAGATATAAATATCGAACATCATGTTTTGTCCATTAAAAAATTAAAAGTTTTAATGTATGTAGTTATTTGTAAATATTAACATTAATTAATATGAAATTTACATTAAAATAATTTATTGATTAATAAAAATAATGTTTATGTTCATCAAAAATTTAATTTAAATAATATTTTTTTATTATAATTGAAAGGTAGTTTCATCTTTGTACATTGATAAGAAAAAATAATTTTTTTTATTTTACTTAAACATAAATAAGTAAAAAATATATATTCAAATATTATAAATGGAAAGTGATTATGTTAAAATAAATATGCATTTTTTTATTTTTATAATATTAGTATAAAACTATCTCTAAATCAAGTGTCTAATGTATGCAGAATTGAAGTTGACACTAAAATCGAGGGTTCCATGACAACTCTTCCATCCATGCCCACAAACATGTGTCCTTAGGATGTCTCTTCCCTTATACTTCCTCACGAGTTCCTAATCCTGCTACGAATAGTCTAGTTCTAGCGGTGGTGGATAGGTACAGTGCCAATGATAGCATATTTATGAGCTACTAAGTTGTTATTCATGGCAACGTTCCTCATGTTCTAACCCTTGAGATGTTTCTAACTAGGAAACTATGCTAAGGCACCCATAAAATTGATTTGTTCTTTGTTTATGTGTCCTAAAACAGAGTGTTTTTATTGCTTTGTCCATGCATGTATTACTAGTCTTTAAATATTTAAAGATTGATATTTGAAGGCAAATTCTCTATGTCTCAAACAATTGAATATTTTAAAGAATGAAACATGTATTACTAGTCTTTAAATATTTAAAGATTGATATTTGAAGGCAAATTCTCTATGTCTCAAACAATTGAATATTTTAAAGAATGAAAGAAGAATAGAGGAAAGAAAAACTGAAAACTGAAATAATGTATATTTTAATAAATATTATTTAACTTTCAAACAGAATAAATAATGATTGAATATGTATATACACCATAATATAATTTGAACAGAAAAGAATACTTCGTTTCTATTCAAAAAGTTATAATAAAATTTAAGAACGGGTCTTCTTAATACTCACAATATGATGAAGAAATATGTAACTTTTAAAGATACATTTTGCAATTTGTGATAGTAGTTGTTGTACTAAATTATCACAATCGTAGACATATTCAAGAATATTTTAGGATCATGAAAATAACATCAAGAAAGAAATCACATACACTGAAACATAGAAGTTTGAATCTCCGAAATTGCATAATTTTATTAAAGATTTCAGTGCAGGCCCAAATAGCTCCTTTTACTTTGAGTTCTCATGAACCTTTATACAAACCAGGTCAAAACCAAAATGGTTATTCGATCCATTTTCTTAGGCTATTTGAGTACAACAAAATCTTTGACTCCTAGAAAATAGGACAGTTGGAGGAGACAAATACTATATTTTTTCATCTAAATTTGGTGAGTCATTCCATCAACAGTTGGAGAAGAAGGTTCCAAGTCTCATCAAAGAGATAACTAAATGACTTCATCTTCCTAAATGTGATATCCAACTCTGTGTATTTTTCATATGTAGGAGGATTTGAAAATAAGCTTTTTATTTGCCAAAGAAGGTAGAAATCATCTATCAATATGTCTACAATGGTCTTTCCTCTTAAAGTATCAGCCATGCATTGAAATTTATCCTCTTTTCCTCTGACAATGAACAAGCATTTTCTGTAATTCTCATATGATAAAAGCTTCCTTTTTTTATCCCAAGCCGGAGATAACCCCATCTTCACTAAATTCTCAAATTTATTTGTGAAAGATTCAACATTTCTCTTCACCAATATGCATTTGTTTTGAGCTTGTTATATAAGATTCCTATTTGCAAAAATCCTTTCAATTTCCATAACCATTGTAGTTTTGTCTTTGATACCTTTGTTTGCCAATGTTTCTCTGGAATTGGAATTCAGGAACTTAATAATTTGAGTAGCAACCTGAGGTCTAGTTCCTAATTCATGGAATGATTTATGGATGGTGTCATATGCTTCCTTTGTTAACAAAATCGCATCATCTATTATCTTGAAGTAATCCCAAAGCTTGCCAACTTTGCTGATGATTTCATCCCAAATGATATGTCTGACTCCTATCAGATAAGGTCTTCCTAATAATTTGTTCTTCATTTTCTCTATATCGGTTAACAACTTAGCTTTCATTCTATATATATTCTTCAATAACTTTATCTTTGTCCTTGATTTCTTCATTTTGTGTTGAAATTGTTTTCTTCATATTATCAATTTCAAATTATTTGAGATTTAAATATGCCAATGCTTTTGACAATCCTGTTGTTGGATCTAATGATTTTGTTGATATACAAGTCAATGCTCTTCCATCTGAATATCAATGCTCTTCCAAGAAGATCCTCCTTTCATAGCTTCAATTTGTTTGACATACAAGTCAATGCTCTTCCATCTAAATCATTTTCTTTAAAAGTTGTTATTTTTCTTCTTGGACTGCCTATAGTTTTGGGGTCTGTACCTGATCAATTCCTGGGATATTAAGCCTTTCCTTCAATACCTGGATTTTTGTATCTTTTATTTTTATTAGTTCTTGTACAGATGCTTCATCTCTTGGATTAGCTCATAGGTCCATTACCGATTGTTCCAACTCTTATACTCTTATTTGTCTGGTTTAATTGGCCAATTTATCATTTTTGAGTTGGGTTTTGAGTTTCTCTTTTATGATTTGAAGCTTTTTTATTCCAAGATTTTTTATCATGACATCTCTATTTAACATTTATGTAGTTTGTATATGCAAGTCACATTTATCTAGTGGATGAACTACATTAAGATCAATAGAAATGTGTGTCACCTTCTTCTGATCCTTTGGCTCCATAACTGTTATGTTCAATATCCCTTTCTCATAATCCACAGTTGATATCATCTTGGTCTGAGATACATCATGGTCGAAGATTTTAGTAATAATATTATTTTTAATATTTGCACATGTTTTCCTAATTTCTATGAAATGATGTACATGGTCATTCTACTTTGCTTGATCGGTATTCCCTGATTTTGTTTCACTTTGATTCTTTATACTTGTAGGCTTATTTGATGATGCTACTTCTACAATCACAACAGGGCCTTTATTCATTGGTATTATTTCTTCCTGTAACTCTGTATCTTCTTCTTCTTCAAGTGCCTCCAATTTCTGTCTTTTGGTTGATCCTTCTTCCTCTGTCCCTAAATCCCTTGAATTTGATTCTGCAATCTTTCTTTTATATGTCTTCTCAAATTGTTGAGAGGTTTGTGTGACTAGAGAATTCAAAGGTTGCTTTGGAACCTTATTGTGAATTTGCAAAATATTTTTTACCTCCTCCTAGCAATCTTGGTTGGCCAACAACTCTACATGTGTTTTTTGTTGATGTTGATAAGGAGTTTGTCCATGAGATTATTTTTTAGGAAATCACTTAATGTGGATCGTACTTCTATGGCTCTCCTTGTGGAAATCCCATAGCTGAAAGAAGTTTTTTTTTCACCTACAATGCTAATCCAGTATTGGCAATAAAAGGCCCTACTTCTTTATTTAATTTAAAACTAGCCTTGTATTTCCTTGATACAAAATGAATATCATCATAATTCAGTCTTTATCTAATGAACTCTTGATCCAAATGAATCCAAAAAGGTCAAAATTTCAAAGTTCTCGGATTCAGACGAAACTAGCACCATCGCGTAGCACTCATCGTGTTGATTTTGTCAGTATATTCTTTCTCGAAAATGGGCTTCGTATGGCGAAGATATCATACTCTGAAGTTTTCCCTAATAAGAAAAAAAAGTCAAAGTCAAAGTCAACAGTCTGTACTGCAGACATCATTAGTACGTTAGCATGACATGGAAGATTATGTCATGATGATGTCAGCATGATGACATGGCAGCACCAGGGGATGAGACGTGTCAGGCGGATTTGGCATTTTCGGGTGTTGATGTGGTAGGTGACTGGACTGTACGGACTGACACCTAGCAGTCTGTATGATGATGTGGCCTAGTGACAGTTCGACACATGGTAGTACAGATGATAGGATGGCATGACAAGGCAGTGACACATGGCAGTACGNATGTGGTTGGCTCTTGGTTGGACGCGTGGCAGTATGGAAAGCTAATTGTGCGACTGACTGTGCAGTTCACTGGGTTGCATGATCCAGTCAGGGCGTGACATGTGGCCCAATCACAAGGCACCACGTGGCACACTGGATCGGGCTAATAAGGCTTGGGTCAAAATTTGTTGGACTCTGACGGTTTCGAACTTTCGACTTATCTGCATGTCAACGACTTCACAAAAATGGGTGCACTGATCAGGCTATGGGTGGTTCTTGTTAACCATATGGACGTGGTTTTATTTAATGATACATTTTGGAAGTTCAAGGGGTTATAACCCGGTCGACAGGGGGCTAGCCCGACCAACGAGGCCCTGGTCATATACCAGCCCACAAAACCAGAAGAAAAGCTTCGCGCACGGGGCCAGTTGGCCTGACACTCGGCCACATGGACCATCCATATGACCAGGAGCATAAATAAAAGGGGTGCGGGCCCAATATTTGTGGAAATTTGTTTTTAAAACCTTATTATAAGGTTTTATTTATTAATTTTAGGACTTTTTGAGCCTTTTGGCCATATCTTGGTGGATATTGGCCCAAATTGAGTGCCACAAGAGGTGGTTTGTTGGGATTTGAGCCCTCTACCTCATGGCTATATAAACCAATCCTTTGTGGAATTTTAAGGAACCATCTTGGAGAAAATTGAAGAAGAATTAGTGAAGGCCAAGTTGTCTTATGCAGTGAAGCCATAAGAGTAGCTGATCTTTGGAGGCCATTTTCGGGAGTTCTACTCCACCTTTTTCAGTGTCGAATGTTGCATCGGGTTCCTGAGACAGATAAGAATATAGTTGAGTCAATCAAAGACCTAAATGATGTAATTTTGATGAATATTCTTAAGCATTGAATTTTAATAAAGAAGCCTCCCCCACTAAAGACAAAGGCCCGGAGATGTAGGCAAATTGTGTTGAACTTCGTTATCAACTTCTGGTGTTCTATTCTATTGATGGTTTACTTCTTTATGTTGGTTGCAATTATCTCTTTGAATATTTCATTATTCATTCTTTAATTTTTTTTTTACCACTCATATAGTTCACATGCATTGTCATAAAATATCTTGTTAAATCGAAGTCAAGGTGTAAATTACTAAGCACCAATTTCATATCAAGAGGTATCAGAGAAGGTTGACTATATTGCAGGAATTGTGAATAAGCATGGGGAAAATATTGAAGAGAGCTAGAATCCAGGAATTCGAGGAGATCAATCAACAGATTCAGCAAGAAAATACCGAGTTGAGAAGATTGGTACAAATCCTTGAAGAAGACAGGGAAAGGCTGCGAACATTGGTGTTAGCAACAGAAGAAAGACCAGTTGGAAGAAGTCCTTCTGTTAGGAGTTTGAGTCCTGTCAAGGATGATGGAATTCATCCATTCCATGGGAAATCAAATGAGGAGGATTCATATACTCCCGCTACTCTAGTTGAGGAGCAATCACTAGGAGAGGCCATGGGCATATTTTCCTTGCTAGCGGAAAGTAATCAATATACTTCAGCTTCTCATGTAGCTAATCAAGAACTGGAGTCAAGCGATCAGGATATTGCCACTTTTGAAAATCATACCAAAGGAATTTGTATGAAGATGTTATCCAAGTTTGGCTACATGAAAGGACAAGGCCTTGGTAAGCATGGCCAAAGTAGAGCTAAGCATATCGAGGTGCAAGAACAACCACTCCATGAAGGATTGAGATACACAGAAGAGTCTACTTACGAAAAAAATCTAGTGGTTTGTTGTACACATTGTCAGAAGTTAAGACACGATGTTGACATGATTGGGATCGGCATCCAGAATTGAAAACATCATGGATTCGAACTCGTAAAGGAAAGCAAGAAGCTCAAGCCAGCAGTGACGCAAACAGTGAGTCGCAAAAGAAAGGTAAAATGGTCGAAAGGTATAAATATCCTTCACCTACCCTTAATGACGAACGTGCTAGGGTCATGGAACTTATAAAACGAATAATTATATGTACATATTGCAACAGTCATAACCATTGTGTTGCAGTATGTTGAGAGCAAAAGGTATACAGAAATAAGATCATGGCGACAAGGAGTATTCCAAGACAGGATGATGCAACACTACAGGTCAAGAAGAATCTGCATGTGAATTCAGCACAGCCAAGACAAGAGTTGGGAAAATCCAACGGGGATTCAGCTCAGTCCAGGAAAGGCTTCATTAAATCCGTCCCAACACGAAATTATTTCTCACATTAGCAAAGGAATGCTCATTATGAAGATAGCTATTGGAAGTTGCATCCAAAGTTGAGATGCTCCAAAAATATTGAAGTGTTAGAGCAGAAGAAGGATGTTGTAGAAGAGTAGAAGAACGACCATGAAACTCCATCAGCAGGAGATGGGTCATCTGCTTGGAACTTGGAAGATTTTATGCCACATATGTAAATATTTCATCGAGTCAATGTCTAGTCTACTTGATTTCATAAAAGTGATTTGATCCATGAAATCACTTACTGAGTCTAGTTAATGTTTTGTTGAGTCTAGACTCTTTATTGATTATTTTAGTCAGTTGATGTAATAATGTAGTCAATTGATGTAATAACCTTTTGGAGGACCCAAAGGTCCCAGTGGAGAGGTGTGATCCAAATGGATCCAAAAAAGCCAAAAATTCAAAGTTCTCGGATTTGTACAAAACCAACACCATCGCGTAGTGCTCGTCGCGTTGATCCCTACTGTATATTATTTTTCGAAAATGGACTTCGTATGGCGAAGATATCGTGTTTTGAAGTTTTTCCCAAACAGGAAAAAAAGTCAAAGTCAACAATCTGTGGCATATGACTTCAGCATGCTGACGTGGAAGCACTAGGGGCTGACATGTGTCAAGCGGATTTGGTGTTTTTGGTTGTTGATCTGGCAAGTGACTCGATTGTACAGACTGACACATGGTAGTATGTACGATGACATGGACCAATGACAGTTCGACACATGGCAGTATGGATGATAGGTTGGCATGATGCAATAGTACGATTGTGACATGGCCAACAAGTGGTTGGCTCTAGGTTGGATGTGTGGCAGTACGAAAATTTGATTGTGTAGCTGACTAGGATGTACGAGCCAACCAGGGCATGACACATGCCCTAATCACAGGGTGCCACGTGGCACCCCGGATCAGACCAATAAGGCCTGGGTCAAAATTTGTTGGACTTTGGCAGTTTCGAACTTTCGACCTATTTGCATGCCAACGACTTCACGGAAGGGGGTGCACCAATCGGGCTATGGGTGTTTCTTGTTAACCATATGGCCACGGTATTATATAATGTTACATTGTGGAAGTTTTGGGGGTTAGAGCTCGGTCGGCAGAGGGCTAGCCCGACCGACCAGGCCCCGGTCGTACACTAGCCCAAAGAAACAAGCAATTGGCCTAGCACTCGGCCACATGGACCATCCATATGACCAAGAGCACGAAGAAAAGGGGCACGGGTCCAATATTTTTGGAAATTTGGTTTCTAAACCTTATTATAAGGTTTTTGTAATTAATCTTAGGCCTTTTTTAGCTTTTTTGGCCATATCTTGGTGGATATTGGCCTAAATTGAGTGCCACAAAAGGTGGGTTGTTGGGATTTGAGCCCTATACCTCATGGATATATAAACCAAGCCTTTGTGGAGTTTTAAGGAAGAATCTTGGAGAAAATTGAAGAATAATTTGAGAAGGCCAAGTTGTCTTATGCAGTTAAGCCAAAAGAGTAGTTGAGCTTTGGAGGCCATTTTCGAGAGTTCTACTCCACATTTTTCAGTGTTGTTTGTTGCATCAGGTTCTTGAGATAGAGAAGAATATAGTTGAGTCAGGCAGAGACCTAAATGATGTTATTTTTATGCATATTCTTAAGCATTGAATTTTAATAAAGAAGCCTCCCCCACTGAAGATAAAGGGCCGAAGATGTAGGAAAATTGTGTCGAACTGCATTATCAACTTCTGGTGTTCTATTTTGTTGATGGTTTGCTTCTTTTTTTTGGCTGCAATTATCTCTTTGAATATTTGATTATTCATTCTTTAAGTTTTTTTTACCGCTCATATAATTCACGTGCATTGTCAGAAAAGATCTTGTTAAATCGAAGTCAAGGTGTAGATTACTAAGCACAGATTTCAGATCAACTCTAATGCAAAGATTACAAGAGTTAAGAAAGTGGGTAGAAGAAAAGGTTGAAGCTCAGAGCCATAAACTCTGATTTTTGTATAATTCTTAGAGATATACCAATCTCCCAATTTCTTATATGGGCTCAGCTGTAATAATTTATTCCATTCATGGAAGATTCTATGGGGAACTTCATTATATGATCTGATAAGCCTTAGACATAAACTGATCAATATACTCTGAAAATCCCACATTCATAGGTTTCTTCCTAATCAGTGAGGTCCAATAAATAATTGAAGTCGGGTTACCAATCTCATCTTCAACCTTTAATCCATGCTTGAAAAATGAAAGGCTTGAGAAAACAAAAAGAGGTGAA
>SNQJ01S0166980.1:6974-27898 GCA_010110895.2 Picea sitchensis | reverse complement strand
GTCACTGTTTGTTCCAGATCCAGGTGGATCTGGGGAGATCGGTTTGTGTCCGCACTTACGGATTTATCCCAAAACACTCAGCTGAGGAAAAGTGTCAGCAAATCTTCCATTTCGGAAGATAACCACTTTGGAAGAAAGTGGGGTCACACTAGTTAAGAGCTCTCAAAGCCCGAACTGCTAAAGTAAATTGTGGTCGTCGATCTAAGAGGGACATGCGTCAGCATATCACAGAGTCTGGAAGTGCGAAATCCCGAGGAAAGGAAGTGGAGCTTTGACTAGAAGTCATCTGAAGCTCCAAAGGTAAGGAATCATCTTAATCGTCCGTTGTTGGAACACGTGGGGGATGGAGATTTACTCCAGGTGAAAGTCACTTCGGAGGAATTGAGGAGTAAAGGCACATGAACTCCTGAAGGCCGAAAAACTAGAGTTCATCAGAACCATCCATTGGAATAGGACGCATGGCGTAAGATCCATCACTTTAGAGGATTGGTGCTCCAAAAGAAAGAACATGAAGGATCGTTGACCGCAAATCACCCGAGGTGGGACAAAGGATGGATATCGACCGTTGATTAGGGAAAACATGTGGCGCTCGATCTGTAACTTCGACTACGGAGCACTTCAGAGGAAAGAGAGGAGCATTAACTGCAAGTCACTCAAAGAGGGGCAAAGGATGGATATTGATTGTTGATTGGGGAAAATAGGTGGTGCTCAATATGTAACTCCGAGTACAGAGTACTTCAGAGGAAAAAGTCTTTGGAGTGTTCGAAACTATGGAGCGTCAAAGTCCTGAAGTGAATTAGGGCCGTAAATATCTTTGAGGACACGTGACATCAGATTATGAACTTCAAAGAATTGTCACTTCAGAGGATTCGTGTGGTCGTTGTCTTGGCGCTTGTTGTCTCGACGTCTAGTCATAGCCCACGGTCATATGCGAGTATAGCTAGATGGAAGAACACAAAGAACTTGGAAGAGGATATCTACCAGCTTGGTACTCGGTTCGGACCATGGAGACCATGGCTGAAAATATTTGGAAGAGCATAATGAAACAGAGATCCCGAATGGGGGTTTTTATTCTCCTAAGAAGAGCGAAATTTTGACGCCCCACCATGGGTGTGTTACAAATTGGTATCAGAGCATGACAACAACACTTGGCCTATTTGGGCTCATGCACCAGTCGTAGGAAAATATTTCTGGAGGACTTTAAGGGGTAACACCCTATCTTACCGCATTCCTAAGAGGCTTAGAAAACCTCTACTAAAGAGAGGAATGAGTCCGGTGACCATTCTCTGAAAACGGAGAGCATGTACAACTCTCAGGTTTCAAAGTGAACTGAGAAACAAATTTTTCTTCTGGATACAAGAATCATTGGACAAGGTTTTTCTAATCAAGATGATAAACAAAGCTGTAGAAATATAGTGATTGAGAGATAAATCACATCATCCTTCCTTGCTTGGTGGATAGGAAACTAATCTGCCAGAGTTATTTTGGGAGGAGGAGAGTGGCATCTGTCCCTGACTGTGATGAACAAAAGGAAGAATTCTAGGTGTGATGGTCAAGGCTGACCTTGACCTAAAGATACTCTGAATTTCTAAAATAAGATACTCAGTAAGTAACATAATTCAAAATTTCATTTGAGCTCTAAGGGAATAGTCCAAATGGTATTAGACATTAAATTGTTAAAATTAAGATAAAATGGTTGACTAAATGTTGATCCTGAATGTGGTAAAGGAATTGTTGGGGCACTTCTAGAAGACAGTGGGTCAAATTGACATCTTGTGGTGGATGGTAGCCATATATACATAGTTGGAAGCTAAATTGGATGATTTTGTTACCTTGGGCATGGTTATATTTGCCCAGATTGTATTTATAAGTTGGGTAATGTTCCAGGTAGGTTGAGGCAAGAGTGTTTTCTTGATAGTTGTTATTGTATAAAAAGGGAACCTAGTTATGACTATGTCTGATTCAACTTCCATGTGGATGTCTTGTGAATGAGTGCAAGCTCTCAACTAAGAGGGAAACTCAATGTTGAGTATCCCTATGAGGCTTGTCATAAGGATGGCAACAATATCCTTGGAGGAGGATCTAGAAGTCTGAGATTCCCATGTGCATGCATGAAATGGAAAGAGTGCAAGCAATGAGCTTGCATGATGAATGTTTGGTTAGCTTTGTGGGTGTTTATGCTTGATTACATGTATTTAATGTATTGTGAAGCTTCTTGATATGAAGCCTGATAGTAATATCAGTTAGGTATGAATGATATTAAATATGAAAGTGATGCACATGTATGATGTAAGGATATATGTATACTAAAGGCACAATATGGCTTCCTTGATGAGTGATATGTAAGGCAAGAATTGCACTTGCCAAGATTAAGTGAATACCATAGACGCATGGTTGAATCCATTTTTTAAAGAGTCATGGAAGTTTTGTTTTAAATGATAGATTAAGGGGAATGCACTCCATTCCCTTAGGAAAGACGAGTATAAATAAATGAAAGAGTAAATGAGCAAGGATGGCATGTGTCAGGATAAGAGGCAAATGATTATGCCTTGAGGATCACATAAGAATGAGTTTGAACAATCACGAGTTGACTAATTTTAGAATATAGATGTATGTAGGATGTGAAATATACTCATGGAAGACACACATAGACTTTTGATTATGCATATGGTTGAGTACATCATGGATGTAAGTTATCAAAACCATAATATGTATGGATACATAATTTGGGTGCATGACAAAGATGCATGTTTATATTCCTTATGGAATATTTGGTAAATAGCTAAAGCTAACTCAAGGCTGAGACCATCACAGATAGTGATGGACGTGCAATAAGGAATTTTCATGCTGAGGGATTTCCCCATGGAAGAACTATGTGAAAACTCTGTCAGGAGGTCAGAGTCACAACCTTAATAACTGTTGAGAAACTAAGTAGTGAGCTACAAGCTTGTATATATATATATATATATATAAGAATCCTAGATTACATTTTGAAAACATCATGTAATGAATATAAGACCAATGAATGAATAAATGAGTATGGTTGATTGAATAGGCTTGGTTGAAGCCATGTTAAGAAAAGGTAGGTGTATGCCTCAGATACCCAAGTAGAGTATGATTCAGGAATAAAACACTAACCGAATTAGGATACTCAAGAACCTGACTGAGGAGATGAATGTGAGCTGCTCATCGGAGGGAGACCGATCACAGTCATCAAATCGACTTCACTATCCACTGGAGTTAACGAATCAAACACCAATGGTTCGATTATATTGACGGTCGGGGATCATTGCGGAGCGTGCAGGTGAAATTAACAAACGTGCTAGTTCACGACCTGCAATCAACCAACGTTGTTGATCTCGTCGGGGTGAAATACCAATAACCATGATTAGACAGAGTCAGGCGAACACTTTCCAAATTGGGCCCCAAAATCACTGTTAACCATCGATCTGTGAACATAGATCGATGGTTGGGAATCATTGCGGAGTGCGAAGGTGAAATTTACGGACGTGCTAGTTCACGGCCCACAATCAACCAACATCGTTGATCTCGTCGGGGCGGAGAATCAATGACCATGATTAAAATAGTCCAGCACACACTTTTTAGATCGTGGAGATTGAACTCTCTGATAAAGAGCGATCATATTGGGATTTCGCAATTGTTGTGAACCGTCGATCTATTTACAATCGGTGGGTGAACCTGTAAGGAACCCACACATTAATGTCGCGTAAAATGCATACTATGATTGGGTTTTGTGGTTGAATTTATCGCATCGAAGCTCTGTATCAACCCAAATTCTCGGTCAAACACTTATGTGTTGGCATTATTATTATCTGGAAATTGTGTGGTTAAAATCGATCGAGGGATAAGATCGTTGATCCACAATCATTGTGGAGATTACATATGCACACGGGTTAACATCGAGACCTGTACCCATAATTTAAATTCAATATAGCGTTGTTTTGAGTTTGGGATCCGATCATAGATCGGACGAACCGTATTCAATGTTGAGATTAGAAGGAGAATTAAACCACAATCTAGTTGAGGTTCTGCAATCCCTTGCAGCCGTTGGATCTGGGCAAAAATGGATCTACACCGTTGATTTGCAGACAAGGGGTTTAGCCAGGATCATAGCACCTGGACATAGGAGATGAAAGGATATTGCCTGAAAAGAATAGAGCTGAGGTCAAAACTCTCAGTCGCATGGAGAGAAAACAAAGTTCCTCTAGGCCAGTCAAGGAAGATAGAGTTTAATACTCTGTGTTAGAATATGGTCGCGAGGACTGGTTCTATGGAAATAAAAGTGCTCATAGATAGCACATTGCATGGAATTTCTTCGAGGAAGTGCATGTTTGCATGAAAGGAAGACAATAAAACTTCCATTGAGGAAGGAGGACCTTCCAAAAATTTTACTTACATTGTATGGATGTCAAAGGAAAGCAAATTTGGGTGACCATGAGTGTGGGCACCTTGGTTACTAATGAAGGAAGAATGTTTGGGTGCATTCAAGAGAAACATTTAGTTTCATGTGCACTGATTTGGAATCGTGATTATCCTGTGGCAGGAATCACAATCCTGCTATAAAAGTGAACGAGGAGGAATAAGCCATATGGTGAAGAGGTTGGTTAAAGTCCAACACACCATATCAGGGTGCTTGTCACCAAGTGTGGCAGCTTGAAGATCAATGCAAGGGTGCATTGGTTATGAATGTGGCCATGAATATTGTCATGTTGATTAAAGTCATTTAATATTTGAATTGCACTTGGAAAATTTGGTATATTGACATGATGCTTACATAGTAATAATATTTCCTTTTTGCTTTATATACCCTGAATAAATTAAAATGACTTGGACTGTTAGTATGCATCGTATGAAGATATAGTGTACATGAAAACTAACAATTTGTTTGGCTGAGGAAAGTTGACATGCAGGAAGAAAGAGTCTTGGATATGGAAACGTTGTAAGCCCATAAGGAAGACCGATTGTCTACTGAGCTAAACTGCTATGGGAGGAAAGTCCCATGCTTGTGAATCTGGTTCCGTGCAGAATAGATCTGAAAATAAATGAATAAATTGGAAAATCTATGGGTGACATATTTGCAATAAAATTATGAAATTTAGAATTGTGATGATGTCTAATGAATTTTTGTATACCTGTGATATAGGTGAGAAGAAAGTATTTATCCAGAAAGGACAGATGAAGGCCATCAAGCCGAAAAGCATGAAAAATAGCTACTGCCGAGCCATGAGGACCCCATGGTAAGCCATGATTGCCTGTAATATGTTGTGTTGAGGTAACACAAGCCGGAGGGACGCCTCGGCAAAGAAAGTCTGAGGGACGCCTCTACTGTAAATCTTGATAAAGTCTCTGGGATTCTTCCTGTGTGAGAAAACCTTGGCAAGGCAAGATAGATCGCCCAAAGAACTATACAACAAAGAAGGGGATGCATGAGCCTAGGCCTAGAGGGTGAGTGACTGCAAGGAAGAGGAGACACCGATAGTTCTTGTAAACTATTGATTGGGATCATGCACACAATGGGTATGCCAAGGAAAAAAAGTGAGCCTGGATAACAAGACAACCAGGTGGATACAAACCCACAAACTGCGCAGATAAGTATTGTGCTAGATTATGAGATTTTCCTATAAATTTTATGCAACAGTAAAATGTTTTTGCATGAGACTATGATTAATGTGCTTGTTGTCCAAGAATTATTGAAGGCAAGTGACAAAGATTAAGAGTCTGAAAAAGGACCTGACCGAGAAAGAAGGTCAAGACTTCTGAAGTGGCTGAATGAGAAAGGCATGGCAGGTGTTACTAAGAAAGAACACTGAGGACAGAAGGTGTTCCTTTTTAAGGGGGAGGGAATTGTAACATCCTTGTTTACCCCAACTTGTAATTAATCATTAATTAGGATTACCATGTTGTGGCATGGGAATAGTGTAAATATATTATTGTTTGAATTGTCAATAATTGACTATGGGGGTGAATCCTTGAAAGTACTAGCCATGATATCACTAGAGGAAATAACGTGAAAACGATAAGAGAACAGTTAATAAGAAAAGGACCGGTGGTTGAACCCTCAACCACCTCCATGAATGGAAGCATGGTCTAGCTACAGAAGGTCATCCTAAAGTACCACAGGATCCTATAGACCTAGAATAGACCCGGGTTTCCTTCTAACAGAAGGAACAAGATAGGAGCGATGTGCATGCAAGGCACACAAGGAAATGCAAAGAGGAGAGTGGAGAATGCAAAAATCTCTCCAGTACAAAATGAGCTGAAGGCCACGAGCTTGATGTTGAGGAAGCATATGATAAACCTTGTCAAGGTCATGACAGAGAAGAAAATCGCTGAGAGTATGCAAAGAATGGGACCCGAGCAGAAGGTCGCGAGTTTGATGATGATGAAGCATCTCATAAACCTCGTCAAGGACATGACAGAGAGGAAGCATCTGATAAACCTTGTCGAGGTCGTGACAAAGAGGAAAATATCTGAGAGTATGCAGAGAATAGGACCTGAGTAGAAGGCCGCAAGCTTGATGTTGAGGAAGCACTTGGTAAACCTCGCGGAAGATGTGAAAGAGAAAGGATTGGTGAGAATTGACATAAATTCCCTGGTGATATCATGGCTGGGCACGGGGGTGGCTAGAGCGCTAATAATGAATTCCTCTGAGCCTATGGTTGGGTGGAATGACGAACACCCACAATCAGTTGGCTACCACCTGTAATAGATAAGTAATCTCGTATCATGTGTATTTAAGTGGTAGTTGTGAATTAAAGTTGAATATCCTATGAATGTTGCAGGGATGGACATGCTTTCTTAATTGTTATATTGTATCCTTTCAATTCTGCCTAATTGTGTATTTAAGAAAATAAGAAATTATCTGGCCTGTACACGTAAAGGCTTGAGCCCTTTGGTGGCTCAAGTTAAAATAAGTGAATTCTGAATTTGTTGAAATTGGACATAGCCTCACGTGTGCATGGTGGCATTCCCAATCGCTCTGAAGGAAGGGGTCGGTTAAGCTCAGGAGAGGCAGTGAATGTATGCACAGAGCCTCTGTGAGGCAGGCATAGATAGAGAACCCCCTTTAATCTCTAGAGTTGATAAAGGAGTGCAAGAGGTGCGTGGAGGATTTCTCTAAGCGTTAAGTTCAGGAGAATTAGCGCAAAATACCTAAGTACTTAAGGAGCTGACAAAATTCATGTAGAATAACAAGTTTCAAGCTCGAAAGGAAAGACCCTTTTGTTTGAAAGACGAATGGATGAGCTTAGTTTGGGAGGAGTCGAAGTTCTTCATGATCGTTGGATCTGGAGAAGGAACACAAGCATTAACCCTTAAAGCCCTTCGGATTTTGTGGGTTCAACGAATTGAGCATAATCGTCGCACAATAGGTGAAACCCCTGATGTCCTGAAGTCCTGAAGTCCCAAAGTTTATGTGGATTTTGGATCTAAGGATCCTTTGGGATCCCTCATGATCATTCGATCATGGGGACGTGAGTATTAATGTCATGATCATGTGGGAGCCCATGTGTCAAGTGATGGGGTTGTCAAGTATCCCTCTCGGAGTGGCACACACTAGGACCTAAGGGACCCTTGAACAAAAGTTACGAGCCATAGATCTTTGGGGTCGCGTAGATACCCTCGAACCGTCAGATTGAGGATTTGGTTAACTCAACATTGACCGATCCCTGGAGAAAAGAGGATCTTGCATCACAAAACTCCCGAAGAGCCGAAGAGCCAAAGGAGATCTGATCCGTCCAAGCCAAAGGGACAGGTGTTGTCAGATCCTACACTCCGGAGAGATGTCACTCTGGAAGAAACGAAGTGTGAAGGCACAAGTATTTTCGAAGGCTGAAGGCTCGAAGTCATCCTAGCCATCCATTGGAAGGGACACGTGGCAGAAGATCTACCATTTCAGAGGAAAGTCACTATGGGAGAAAAGGGGATGTGTTGAACAAGAACTCTCGAAGGCCGGAGAGCCTGAGTTCATCTGAGTCGTCCGTCAGCTGAGGACAAGTGTCAGCAAATCTTCCATTTTGGAAGATAGCCACTTTGGAAGAAAGTGGGGTCACTCTAGTTAAGAACTCTCGAAGCCCAAACTACTAAAGTAAATTGTGATTGTCGATCTAAGAGGGACACGCGTCAACAAATCACAGAGTCTGGAAGTGCGAAATCCTGAGGAAAGGAAGTGGAGATTTGACTAGAAGTCATCTGAATCTCCAAAGGCAAGGAATCATCCTAGTCGTTAGTTGTCGGAACACGTGGGGGATGGAGATTTACTCCAGGTGAAAGTCACTTCGGAGGAATTGAGGAGTAAAGGCACATGAACTCCTGAAGGTCGAAGCATCGGAGTTCATCAGAACCATCCATTGGAATAGGACGCATGACGTAAGATCCGTCACTTCATAGGATTGGTACTCCAGAAGAAAGAACACGAAGGATCGTTGACCGCAAGTTGCCCGATGTGGGACAAATCATGGATATTGACCATTGATTAGGGAAAAGACGTGGCGCTCGATCTGTAACTCTACGTACGGAGCACTTCAGAGGAAAGAGAGGAGTGTTTATTGCAAGTCACTCAAAGCGGGGCAAAGGATGGATATTGACTGTTGATTGGGGAAAACACGTGGTGCTCGATCTGTAACTCCGGGTACGGATTACTTTGGAGGAAAAATTATTTGGAGCGTTCAAAACTCCGGAACGTCTAAGTTCTGAAGTGAATCAGGGCCGTCAAAATATTTGAGGACACGTGACGTCGGATTGTGAACTTCATAGATTTGTCGCTTCAGAGGATTCGCATGGTGGTTGTCTTGGTGCCTGTTGTCTCGACGTCTAGTCATAGCCCGTGGTCATATGCGAGTATAGCTATATGGAAGAACACGAAGAACTTGGTAGAGGATATCTACCAGCTTGGAGCTCGGTTTGGAGCATGGAGACCGTGGCTGAAAAGATTTGGAAGAGCATAATGAAACAAAGATCCTGAATGGGGGTTTTTATTCTCCTAAGAAGAGAGAAATTTTGATGCCCCACCATGGGTGTGTTACAAATTGGTATCAGAGCACAACAACAACACTTGGCCTATTTGGGCTCATGCACCAGTCGTATGAAAATATTTCTAGAGGACTTTAAGGGGTAACACCCTATCTTACCACATTCCTAAGAGGCTTATAAAACCTCTATTGAAGAGAGGAATGAGTCTGGTGACCATTCTCTGAAATGGGAGAGCATGTACAACTCTCGGGTTTCAAAGTGAACTGAGAAACAAATTTTTCTTTTGCATACAAGAATCATTGGACAAGGTTTTTCTAATCAAGATGATAAACAAAGTTATAGAAATATAGTGATTGAGAGATAAATCACATCATCCTTCCTTGCTTGGTGGATAGGAAACTAATCTGCCAGAGTTATTTTGGGAGGAGGAGAGTGTCATATGTCCCTGACCGTGCTGAACAAAAGGAAGAATTCTAGGTGTGATGGTCAAGACCGACCTTGACCTAAAGATACTATGAATTTCTGAACTAAGATACTTAGTAAGTAACATAATTTGAAATTGCATTTGGGCTCTAAGGGAATAGTCCAAATGGTATTAGACATTAAATTGTTAAAATTAAGATAAAATGGTTGACTAAATGTTGATCCTGAATGTGGTAAAGGAAGTGTTGGGGAACTTCTAGAAGACAATGGGTCAGATTGACATCCAGTGGTGGATGGTATCCATATAGACATAGTTGGAAGCTAAATTGGATGATTTTGTTACCTTGGGCATGGTTATAATTGCCCAGATTGTATTTATAAGTTGGGTAATGTTCCATGGAGGTTGAGGCAAGAGTGTTTTCTTGCTAGCTGTTATCGTATAAAAAGGGAACCTAGTTATGACTATGTCTGATTCAACTTCCATGTGGATGTCGTGTGAATGACTATAAGCTCTCAACTAAGAGGGAAAATCAATGTTGATTATCCCTATGAGGCTTGTCATAAGGATGACAACAATATCCTTGGAGGAGGATCTAGAAGTCTGAGATTCCCATGTGCATGCATGACATGGAAAGGGTGCAAGCAATGAGCTTGCATGATGAATGTTTGGTTAGCTTTGTGGGTGTTTACGCTTGAGTACATGTATTTAATGTATTGTGAAGCTTCTTGATATGAAGCCTGATAGTAATATCAGTTAGGTATGAATGATATTAAATATGAAAGTGATGCACATGTATGATGTAAGGATATATGTATACTAAAGGCACAATATGGCTTCCTTGATGAGTGATATGTAAGGCAAGAATTGAACTTGCCAAGATTAAGTGAATACCATAGACGCATGGTTGACTCCATTTTTTAAAGAGTCATGAAAGTTTTGTTTTGAATGATAGCTTAAGGGAAATTCACTCCATTCGCTTAGGAAAGACAAGTATAAATAAATGAAAGAGTAAATGAGCAAGGATGGCCTATGTCAAGATAAGAGGAAAATGATTATGCCTTGAGGATCACATAAGAATGAGTTTGAACAATCATGAGTTGACTAATTTTAGAATATAGATGTATGTAGGATGTGAAATATACTCATGGAAGATACACACAGACTTTTGATTATGCATATGGTTAAGTACATCATGGATGTAAGTTAACAAAACTATAATATGTATGGATACATAATTTGGGTGCATGACAAAGATGCATGTTTATATTCCTTATGGAATATTTGGTAAATAGATAAAGCTAACTCAAGGTTGAGACCATCACAGATAGTGATGGACGTGCAATAAGGAATTTTCATGCTGAGGGATTTTCCCATGGAAGAACTATGTGAAAACTCTGTCAGGAGGTCAGAGTCACAACCTTAATAACTGTTGAGAAACTAAGTAGTGAGCTACAAGCTTGTATATATATATATATATATATATAAGAATCCTCGATTACATTTTGAAAGCATCATGTAATGAATATAAGACCAATGAATGAATAAATGAGTATGGTTGATTGAATAGGATTGGTTGAAGCCATGTTAAGAAAAGGCAGTTGTATGCCTCAGATACCCAAGTAGAGTATGTTTCAGGAAGAAAACATTGATCGAATTAGGATACTCAAGAACCTGATAGAGGAGATGAATGTGAGGTTTTCATCGGAGGGAGACCGATCGTAATCATCAAATCGACTTCACTATCCACTGGAGTTAACGGATCAAACACTAGTTGCTCGATTAGATTGACGGTCGGGGATCATTGTGGAGCGTGAAGGTGAAATTAACGAACGTGCTAGTTCATGGCCTATAATCAACCAACGTCGTTGATCTCGTCGGGGTGGAATATTAACAACCATTATTAGACAGAGTTGGTCGAACACTTTCCAAATTGGGCCCCACAATCATTGTGAGCCGTCAATCTGTGAACAAAGATTGATGGTTGGGAATCATTGCAGAGAGCGAAGGCGAAATTTACGGACATGCTAGTTCACGGCCCACAATCAACCAATGTCGTTGATCTCGTCGGGGTGGAGAATCAACGACCACGATTAAAAGAGTTGGGAAGACACTTTTTAGATTGCGGAGATTTAACTCTCCGATAAAGAGCGAGCATATTGGGTTTCCACAATCGCTATGAACTGCCAATCTGTGAATGATCTGTGGGTGAACCTGTAAGGAACCCACACATTAATGTTGCATAAAACTCGTACTATGATTGGGTTTTGTAGTTGAATTTATTGCATCGAAGCTCTGTATCAACCTAAATTCTTAGTCAAACACTTTTGTGTTGGCATTATTATTATCTGGAAATCGTGTAGTTAAAATTGATCGAGGGATAAGATCGACGACCCGCGATCATTGTGGATATTTCATATGCACATGGGTTAATGCCGAGACCTGTACCCGTAATTTAAATTCAATATAACGTTGTTTTGAGTTTGGGATTTGATCATAGATCGGACGAACCGTATTCATTGCGGAGATCAAAAGGAGAATTAAACCACAAGCTAGTTGAGGTTCTGCAATCCCTTGCAGCCATTGGATCTGGGGGAATACGGATCTACACCGTTGATTTGTAGAAAAGGGGTTTAGCCAGGATCATAGTGCTTGGACATGGGAGTTGAAAGGATAGTGCCTGAAAAGAATAGAGCTGAGGTCAAAACTCTCGGTCGCATGGAGAGAAAACAAAGTTCCTCTAGGCCAGTCAAGGAAGATAGAGTTTAACACTCTGCATTAGTCTACTGGTTCTATGGTAATAAAGGTGCTCATAGCTATCACATTGCATGGAATTTCTTTGAGGAAGTGCATGTTTGCATGAAATAAAAACAATGAACCTTCCATTGAGGAAGGAGGAACTTTCAAAAATTTTACTTACATTGTATGGATGTCAAAGGAAAGCAAATTTGGGTGACCATGAGTGTGGGCACCTTGGTTACTAATGAAGGAAGAATGTTTGGGTGCATTCAAGATAAAGATTTAGTTTCATGTGCGTTGATTTGGAATCATGATTATCCTGTAGCAGGAAGCACAGTCGTGCTATAAACGTGAACGAGGAGGAATAAGCCATATGGTGAAGAGTTTGGTTAAAGTCCAACACTGTATCAGGGTGCTTGTCACCAAGTGTGGCAGCTTGAAGATCAATGCGAGGGTGCATTGGGTATGAATGTGGCCATGAACATTGGCACGTTGATTAAATTCATTTAATATTTGAATTGCACTTGGAAAATTTAGTATGTTGACATGATGCTTACATAGTAATAATATTTCCTTTTTGCTTTATATACCCTGAATAAATTAAAATGACTTGGAATGTTAGTATGCATCGGATGAAGATATAGTGTAATAGATAAGTAATCTCATATCATGTGTATTTAAGTGGTAGCTGTGAATTGAATTTGAATATCCTATGAATGTTGCAGGGATGGACATGTTTTCTTAATTGTTATATTGTATCCTTTCAATTCTGCCTAATTGTGTATTTAAGAAAATAAGAAATTCTCTGGTCTGTACATGTAAAGGCATGAGCCTTGTGGTGGCTCAAGTTAAAATAAGTGAATTCTGAGTTTGTTGAAATTGGACATAACCTCACGTGTGCATGTCGACATTCCCAATCGCTCTGAAGGAAGGGGTCGGTTAAGCTCAGGAGAGGTAGTGCATGTATGCACAGAGCTTCTGTGAGGCAAGCATAGATAGAGAACCCCCCTTAAGCTCTAGAGTTGATAAAGGAGCACAAGAGGTGCGCGAAGGATTTCTCTAAGCGTTAAGTTTAGGAGAATTAGTGAAAAATACCTAAGTACTTAAGGAGCTGACAAAATTCATGTAGAATAATGCGTTTCAAGCTCGAAAGGAAAGACCCTTTTGTTTGAAAGACGAATGGATGAGTTTAGTTCGGGAGGAGCTAAATTTCTTCACGATCGTTGGATCCGGAGAAGGAACACGAGCATTAACCCTTAGAGCCCTTCAGATTTCATGGGTTCGTAGAATTGAGCATAATTGACGCACAAGAGATGAAACCCCTGAAGTCTCGAATTGTTGAAGTCCCTAAGTTTATGTGGATTTTGGATCTAAGGATCCTTCTGGATCCCTCATGATCATTTGATCATGGGGACACAAGTATTAATGTCATGATCATGTGGGAGCTCATGTGTCAAGTGATGGGGTTGTCAAGTGTCCCTCTCAGAGTGGCACGCACTAGGACCCAATGGACCCTTGAACGGAAGTTACGAGCCATAGATCTTTGGGGTCGCGTAGATACCCTCAAACCTTTAGATTGAGGTTTTGGTCAACTTGATGTTGACTGAACCCTAGAGAAAAGAGGATCTTACATCAAAAAACTCCTGAAGAGCCGAAGTAGATCTGAGACGTCCAAGCCAACGAGACAGGTGTTGTCAGATCCTGCACTCTAGAGAGATTTCACTCTGAAAGAACCAAAGTGTGAAGGCACAAGGATTTTCGAAGGCCATAGTCCTGAAGTCATCCCAGCCGTCCGGTGGAAGGGATGCGTGGCAGAAGATCTGCCATTTTAGAGGAAAGTCACTCCGAGAGAAAAGGGGATGTGTTGAATAAGAACTCCCGAAGGCTGAACAACCAAATTTCATCTGAGTCGTCCGTCAATTGAGGACAGGTGTCAGTAGATCTTCCATTTTGAAAGATAGCCAATTTGGAGGAAAGTGGGGTCACGTGAGTTAAGAACTCCCGAATCCCGAACTGCCAAAGTAAATCATGACCGTCGATCTGAGAGGGACACACGTGAGCAGATCGTGGAGTCTGGAGGTGCGAACTCCAGAGGAAAGGAAGTGAAGCATTGACCATAAGTCGTCTGAAGCTGCAACGGTAAGGAATCATCCTAGTTGTCCATTGTTGGAACACATGGGGGCTAGAGATTTACACCGGGTGAAAGTCACTATGGAGGAATTGAGGAGTAAAGGCACAAGAACTCTTGAAGGCTGAAGTGTCGGAGTTCATCAGAATCGTCCATTGGAATAGGACACGTGGCGTTAGATCCGTCACTTTGGAGGATTGGTACTCCAGAAGAAATAACACGGAGGATAGTTGACTGCAAGTCACCCGAGGTGGGACAAAGGATGGATATCGACCATTGATCGGGGAAAACACCTGGTGCTTGATTTGTAACTCCAGGTACAGAGAAATTCGAAGGAAAGAGAGGAGCGTTGATTGCAAGTCGCCCGAAGCAAGGCAAAGGATGGATATTGACCATTGTTCAGGGAAAACACGTGGTGCTCGATCTGTAACTCCGGGTACAAAGTAACTTGGAGAAAAAAGACTTTGGAGTGTTCGAAACTCCTGAAGTGAATCAGGGTCATCAAAATATCTGAGGACACATGACGTCAGATTGTGAACTTTGAATATTTGCTGCTACGGAGGATTCATGTGGTGGTTGCCTTGGCGCATGTTGTCTTGGCGTCTGGTCACATCCCACAGTTATATGCGAGTATAGCTGGATGGAAGAACTCGAAGAACTTGGGAGAGGATATCTACCAGCTCAGAGCTTGGTTCGGAGCATGGAGATCGTGGCTGAAAATCTCTGGAAGAGAAGAATGGAGCAGAGACCTCGACTGGGGGTTTTGATTCTCTTAAGAAGAGCAAAATTTTGACGCCCCACAATGGGTGTGTTACACATGGAGACTTCTTATCTAGTTGTTGATAGAATGACTTCATGTTTTGCAAGGACTTGTTTTTCATTTTGTTTTAACTATTGCATTCGGACAGAATGTTCATAGACATATTTTTGTACAAGTTTTGTTCAAAGAAATGAGAATTTATGCTTCATGAAGTAATGAAAAGATATGATGGTAAGAAAGAAGGCGTTTGTAAGTTGCATTTAGTTAAATGTAATCTATAGATATTAAGCTTTTTTCTAGCCCATTTAGTCAATTCTAGTTAACGTTAGTTATACATTTGTTTAGTTATTGACATTATTAGTTTGATTGGATATGCATTGGATCTTGACTATATGGTTGTATTTATTTAATTGTTATATAATTGGCATAGCTATATCCATAAACGTAAATTAGACTTATGCATATTAGTCAAGGGCACAAAAAACAATTGTTGAACATGTATCAATATAGAAAATGATGTGCAATTCCACATTATCTATGTTCAAGTTCATTTAAAGAGTGAACAATAAGATTTTCTGAAAATTCTAAGAAGACTACATAAACGCATAACATAAAGCTTCTATTCATAAATAAACCATAGAAAAGGAGAACAATGTTTTCAAAAATGAACATCTCACTAGTGTTGAATAATATTACTAAGAGCAATAAAACATGTTGCAAGTAGTGCAATTAGAGGTTCTAAAAACTTAAAACATGAAGGCTTTTACACCAATGCAAATAACATTTTCTCTAGAAACTCCAATCTTGTTTTTTCTATACCAAATTACAATAAATAGGAGAGTACATGGAAAATTATGTAACATGTTTCTTACTTGGATGGAATCAATAGGCGCAACTATCTTAAATTGACTTGATAAATGATATTAAGGAGAGATATTTTGGGGATGTCCAGTAACACCTATGCTGAATTTTTTCGGTTTCATTTTTCCCTTCTTTTTCCATAATGAAACTCTCTGTAACATGGTTGCAATTAATGAAGAATGGGAAAATTCCTTGTTTAATTTGCATTGGTATATTTTCCTAGCAATTTCCTCTTGTTTACCTGAAAACTTGGATAAGAAATTAACTTGTTTTTGAACATTGTGTTGGATGATTGACTAGTTGTTAAACACTTTCGACGATCCATAAATTCAAACTGTTGATACAATTTGTCTTAGAGTCTACCTGTTGTTGTAGATCAGAAAGACAATTTGATAATGGAACTGATTTTCCAAGAAATTGCACATGCGACAATTCATATTCTTCAATGATATCCATTGCCGAATACCATAAGACTAGGCAATTTTTACTTGTTTATTCAATGAGATTGTGTGAAAATAAACAAGTTTCTTCCCAGGAATCAAGTGAAGCTTGTATTTGGATTTTTTCTTCTTCGGACATTTTGGTGTATTCTGGTGGTAAAGTGTTAATGTGTGCCTCCTATAATTTCAAATTATAAAAAATAGTATGCATATCTTTTTGCTTTTACATTGTGACTGAGACTCAGCAAAAAACTGCAGGATTGTTCATGTTGTTCTTTAATCAAATACAATCATGAATAAAACAATACTTGTGAAGTTGATGATTTAACATTAAGTAGTATTGATATTTTTCTTAGGGTTTCTAAACTTTGATACCTTATTTTGGCCTCTTCTAGTTCAACGGTCAATGTATTTATTTGCTTCTCATAGTCTTTGCTGATTTTATCTTTCTCTGCGACAAATGTGGCCAGGTCTCTGTCATGTTCTATTTTAATTACAACCTTTTTTGTTGTCAACTCTGCAATGATATTTTGAGAAATATTGTTTACTTATGTGATGGCCTTGAGTTGAGTTCCATATTTCTGTTTCCAATTGTGTTATTGTATCCATTGTTGCTCAAGAAGTTCCTTTACTTTGTTCTTCTCTTTCCTTAGTTGGTTGGTTAATATTTTGATAGACCATTTATTGACATTTGCAAAATCCCCCAAGGAGTCAACAACTTCCTCTGCAAATTATTCATTGTCCAAATGTGCAACACTCCGTAATTGAGTTACTTCTTGTTTGATTTCTTCATGGTGGGTCATTTTCCTATTTTTGTACCTTCTCTTTTCTATAGTTTTGGTTTTGTCATGAAAGACAAAATTGTCTAAAGACATAACACTATCTTATACATGAGAGATGTTGTCAAGATTGAAACAATTGGTAACCATGCTTCCTGGAATTGAATTTATGCAGGTAGTATTGATAGGATCAATAATATGGACAAGTGTTGTCTAGAAAAAGTTGATGTATGTGCTGGTTTTCAACTCTATGTTTGTCTCAACCACTTTGTCAGGAGTCTGGGTATTTTCTATCCTTGAGCCTTCTTTTCTTGTTACAATATTTTCTTGTGAAGATTTGTGAACTTTTGTTTCTGCTAAAGAAGCACTATGAGATGTTTTTTTTTCATTTTTATTCTCTCCAATTTACTCAACTTCTACAATTCCCTGTATTTTTTTCTTTTCCTTAAGGAAAAATTTCTTTCTATTAAGTTGTCATTCAATAAAGTGCAAGAAATTAGCACTATCTATTATGGCATAAATACTTTGTCTTACTTCATGGAAGTGCACTACCCCGTGAAAAACAATGTCAAAAGGACGGTGTTCATGAATATATGTTTTTCTTTTCACCATAGCATATTGTTTTATGACAACTTCTATTGTATCATGTCTGTTAAAGTCTCCATGGGCCAGCTAGATTCGATCCAGTGACTCAATCTCTTTTTGTGAATGTTTTGGATTTGACAAGGTATAAATACCTAGTGAAATCGGGAAATTAGGCCATTGCTTTTCGATTTTTAGCCAAAGTGACTGCAATGCCGATAACGACAATATGGTATGCAATTTATTTTAATGCTAGCATGTCTGGGACATACCCAGGCAAGAGATGAGGGGGGCCTTCACAACCAAAGATCCTAATGTATGAAAATTCTTCATTTATAAACCAATCACCTATTTCTTTTATGGCATTCACAGTGTCTTGACTGAATCTTGGGGCTGGCAAGTTTTTCCAAAGCAGATGCAATGGGACCATGAAAAAATTACAAATATCGTAGAAATGATTTTTGCAATTGATCGCCCACATTTTATAACAATATAAGTGAATTGGTTCCTCGGCATGAGACTAGTTCCAAGATAAAATAGGGAAAGGGGTCAATGCACAAATGAAATCTACCAAATAGGCATATGTAAAAAACCTTGGACAATATCCTAGATGAAATTGCTTAGACTTTTTCACTTCTTGTTTAAGATTGACATAAAGTATATGGGCCCAATTGAAAGTATTACCTACAAGAACTTGATGGATGATAGGGACCGAAGACAAATTAAATCTAGAGGGATTTTTCTCAACATATATACAAAAAAGCATCATGGAAACTAACATTGGGGCTTTCTTCAGTCTAGTAACAAGATATATTTTTTCACCTATGACTTTGAAAGAATCACGGTCATACCACCATTCTCTAATCAAATGAGCCATTTGCATTTCTTCCTTTTTGACTTTTTCCCTTTATGAATTCGTTCATGAAATTGTCATCAAGCTTGGTTGTGGGTCGGATTAACCTATACATATTATTAACATCTTCATGTCTAAGGGAACCAACAACTTGGCCTGATGAATTAACAACAACAAATGTAGAGATATCAGTGTGGGAGATTATCCATCATATTGTGTCATAAAAGGGTACAATTGTTGGCTTGGCAACAATTTTATGAAGTTGCGATGCTTTGACATTGACCAAATCATTGGCATATGACTTATATTTGTTAGTGAAATCTCCTTGTTGGAAGAATTCATAAATTTCCCTCCACTCCATATTGTTGATCATGCCAGTATTGAATGTAGTATTAGAGAAGAATGTCGAATTGGGGTTATTTTCAATGTCATCTTCATTGTCAATTGCTTGCTTCACTTTTCTTTTCTAAGTCATTTTTCTCTGCGAATTCATGCAAGTAATTGACAAAGGGTAAGTTTTGTTTAAAAGAAACAACTAATAGTTCTATATAAAATAATAATAGAAAACATGTTCTAATACTAACCCGTTAGAGAGAATGTCATAGAAAATTGTCTGAATTAAGAATTATGGATTTAAGCAAAGATAATTTCTTAACAGTTCAAATTGTCCCTTAGTTTGTTTATGCAAATATTTCTCAGGGCAAATGCATTAAAGTTTGGCACTAAGTTCTTCATTAATTGTCATTAAATGTCCATAAAGTCATGATAGAATTGTAATGGGGGACAAGACAGTTATGGTTGTATTAAATTTCATCTATCCAAAGACAACATATTTAGCCGTCGAATTTTCTTTTCAAGTGTGTTAGAAATTTTTTCGATTGGATCACTCCATGATTGAATGCCAACCATTGATAATATGGTACTATTGGGAAATAGGTAAGAATAGTGCCTAGTCTAGATACCATATCGACGAAACAACGAAAGATCCCTATTGCTGATGGGTATGAAGTTTGGATCGGTCGGTGGTCGGGAACAATGTTCTATGTGTTGGACCCATTGCCTTTTCTTTCACAGAACATTGCCAAATCTCCATTGGGAAATATCGATTGGACCCCGAACCACCGGAGAGTTAAGTTTGTATGAAGTTGTTTGGTGGTTTGTTGTGCTTGAAAATGTTTCCGATTTTTTATAAGTGAAGAGTCAACGAAATAGATTAGGCTATCAGATTTCGGGCACCTGGGGTATTAGAATTTACTTTGAAACACACTCAAATTTTTTGTCAATATGATATAATATTGATGGTCCCATCAGTTGTTAATGATTTGATTGTAAATCTTGTCAGTGATTATTATTGTTGTTCAATGCACATTACAGGAAATGAATCAATAACAAATATTTTACATGAATCATCTTTTCTCTTGCCACTTGGAAAGGAGGTTGATCAATGCACTATGAATGGGTTTAAAATCTATGTATACAAATCCTTTTGAGTTCATGGATTTGAATATATGTATTTTCATTGACGAGAGAGATCTCGATTGCAATCGAGAACTGGATTTTACAAGTCCTTAGGAGAGAATCCATATTCTCGTGAGGGAGAATATTGACCATCGATCATGATAGGATCAATAGTGATCCAACATTAAAAGTTATTGTCAATAATAAATCAGACTGGGAAATAATCTTGAAGTGCAGTGTTTGAAGGTCGGTGGCCTAGTGCTTCGGTGTGTCGTTGACCCAATGTCGTTGTTAATTTTCCAATAAGCTAGGCTTAAGCATGAAGTTCATTCCATTTTATCATTTTTCTTAAACCATAAACAATATGTTGTAGCAACCAAGATTAAAACAAGAAATACCATGCACAAGTACACAAGAAGTATCTTGGAAAACCCTTCTCAACAAGGGAATAAAACCCAGCCAATCCTTTGTTATATTCTTCAAGAGAAAGACCTTCACCACCAAGAAAACCTAGCACACAAAAGGGTGCTCACAAACCCTAGAAGACTAGCGCCCAAGATAACTGCACACTTTTCCCAAGTAGATGTACTTACTAAAATTTCCAAACTCACACAAAAGATATGATTCCTCAATGGGGAATGTATGTTTACTTATATTAAACTTGACCTGTCAACTGTTGAAGGAAAATCTCCCTACGGATAGGTAGATCTCCTCTTGAGAGCTAGACTCTTAACTCTTAAGACAAAAGACTCTTATCATGGACACTGACTTCCTGTTAGGTCTATATAAACTGATGTATGAGGAGGAAGGAGGAAAGAAGTACCTTTTACCGATGTTTGTCCCTGCACGCTCCAAGTTGAGCTCCGATCTTTCGCTCCTCGATAAGCCCTGTAGACAAACAAGGGTACAACC
>SNQJ01S0166979.1:3765-14584 GCA_010110895.2 Picea sitchensis | reverse complement strand
TACAAGACATATTTGAAATATCAAATTATTGCAACAACGAATTAAGATCAACAATATGTGAAAATAAAAGAAACATTAAAACAAGGTAATTTTCAGCAGAAATTTAATTTTTATGAGCTCATGAAGTGCATGTGGAAACCATCAACATGTACAAGACAGATTTGAAATATCAAATTATTGCAACAACGAATTCAGATCAACAATATGTGAAAATAAAAGAAACATTACAACAAGGTAATTTTCAGCAGAAATTTATTTTTTATGAGCTCAAAGAAGATGGAATTCCCATGTACAAGGGAAAAGTATATGTGTCAAATTCCAATGAGATGAAAAGTGTAGTTATGAAGGAAATGCACAATGTGCCATATGTCAGGAACCCAGGATATCAGAAGACAATTGTAGTTGTGAGAAGCCAATACTTTTGGCTGGGAATGAAGAAATACATGGCTAATTACATAGCCATATGTCTATAATGCCAAAAGGAAAAGACCGATCATAGACACCCAACATGTTTTCTATAGTCATTTCCCATTCCGGAATGGAAGTGGGAAGTAGTTACCGTTGATTTTATTACTAATTCGCCCAGAAAAATGAAGCAACATGATTCCATGGTAGTGGTGGATAAATTGACTAAAGAAACACATTCTATTCCAATAAAGACTACACATGCGGCATAAAAAATTGTAGAGATTTTCATAAAGGAAGTTGCCAGGTTACATGGAGTGCCTAAGACAATAGTTTCAGATAGAGATTCAAATTTTGCTTCGAATTTTTGGAAAGGTTTGGTCAAAGGATTTGGAACAAGTCTAAATATTAGTACAACGTATCATCCAGAGTCAGATGGGAAAACATAAAGGACTAACATGATAATTGAAGATATGCTTAGAATGTATGTGATGGATCAACCATCAAAGTGGGAAGATTATATTCATTAGTTGAATTTGCCTACAATAATGGGTATTAGGCCTAATTCAAGATGAGTCCATTTGAAGCATTATGTGGCAGCAAATGTAAAGCTCTAGTGAGTTGGGATAATCCAACAGATAGTGCAATTGTTGGGCCAGAATTGTTAAAAGAAATGGAAGAGCATATGGAAAAGATAAAGAAGAATTGAAAGGCTACCCAGGATAAGCATTAAAGTTATGTAGGCAAGAACACATTTTTTCATAGATTTTAATGTAGGTGAACATGTGTTTTTGAAAGTGAAGGCAAAGAGAAGTTCACTAAGATTAAGAAGTTGCTTGAAGTTGGCAGCGAGATATTGTGGGCCTTTTGAAATATTAAGAAAAATAAGGTCATTTGCATACATGTTAGCTTTTTCTGCATCCATGAGAGTACATATTGTATTTCATGTGTCATTGTTGATGAAACATGTGCTTGATCCTAACCACATAATTGATTGGAATGTGATCCAGGTGGAGCATGAAGGGGGTTTCAGGGTAGAACCAGTACGTATCCTGGACCGGAAAGTCAAAGTTCTCAGGAACAAATCCATAGGGATGGTAAAGGTTCAATGGACCTGCTACGGTCCTAAATAAGCTACATGGGAGAATGAAGAAAACATGTGGGAAGAATACCCACAATTTTTTGACAACTTTGAAGAAGGAAGAATGCAAGATTCCATTTTGGAAAGCTAGAGTTCCAAAACCACATCTCAGAGTCATAGCCAACTGCTTTGGGGACCTTGATAAATGAATGGCTCGTTCCTTGGTTTAACCTTGATAAACGGATGGTACATCGATTGGGTCAACCTTGATAAATGAATGGTGCATTCCTTGGGTCGACGAGTTGAGAGGAACATGGTATTGATGGTTGGAATTGTTGTTGGACCTGTTAAATTGAAATTTTTTATTTCTAAGTATCGTGATGTAAATTTGCATATATATATATATATATATATTGGCATAGAGTGCACTGAGGGAAACAAAAAATTGTAGGGGACGGGGAATGTAAAATCCCCATTATAATCCCCAGTTTAATTAATGCTTATGTGGATATAATATGTAGCTACTACCAAGTGATGTAATATGTGAATTGTATTTCAATGTTTTAATAATAAAATGTGATGCCAATTGCTAAAGGAGACATGGACAAGAGATGGGGGCTGAATTAATCCACAAGAGGGGGAAGTGTCTAGGATAATGGCCAAGAGGGGGTCAAAGGGAAAAATACCCATGTATATTAATTTAACCCATTTTTCCTAAACGTGTGTATCATATACAAACCTTCCCATTTCTAATTGAGTGTTCCCAAAGCCAATCATTGAATACATGTAAGATGGTGGGTGTGAGTGGTCACATCCTAGAGTTATTGGACACATGGGGGTTGAGTACAATCAAATTGGGGAAGAGTGTGAGTCAAGAAAGGAAAGCCACAAGAGAGGAAATTTGTATGGAATGGGACAAAACTTTTTATAGACATCAAGTTTTGTGCATGGAAAAAAGAGGGGAGACTATAGAAAAGAGCTTGGATCAGGTACAGTCATGGAGGGAGAACTCTGGAGCATAATTGGAGTGTAACTGGAGGTAATTGAAGCTGGAGAACTGAAGAGACAAGTTTTTAGGCCTGAAGAGTGCACTTCTGTGTGATTTTCACTAAAACAACAAGTGTTTGTTGTTGGTTTGTTCATAGTTTTTCTAGCAGCAAGTTCCCTTGAGTTCCCAGTTACTTGCGCCAGAGAGACCCTAATAAACGAATGACACATTCATTGGGTTAACCCTGATAAATGGATGGTACATCCCTTAGTTCATCCCTGATAAACAAATGGCACATCCCTTGGGTTATCCCTGATAAAAAAATGTTGCATTCCTTGGGTTGGGCAAGTCAGGAGGAAGAGAGATGGTAGAAAAATCGGGATAGTTGTAGGAGAATATCAGTTGGGTTATGAATTTTATGAGCTGGGAGTGGAATGCGAGAGACCACCCTCTTTTTTGGATTATTAGCCTCAGATCGGGGGTGAATGACTTTTGAGATTTGGAACAGTCAGTCTATGGTTGGGTGGAACGTTCGTCCCAAGTAGTTGGTTGCATGATTCTTGTTTAAAGATAAGTGTTTATCTTGTTGTTGAGTTATTTACATGTGTTATTGTTGTGTGTGAACTCCGCGTAAATGAAAATGATTTATATGTTGTTGTAATGAATGGTTTAGTTGCATTTCATGTTGATTATTAGCATGCTTTAGATACAGTTGTTTTACCAAAAACACATTTGAGACTAGTTTCAAAACTAGAAAAAAACCTTCATTTACATACCTTGTAAATCCAAAATTATAGTGAATTAGGCTTTAATTTTTTTTATCAAGGATAGCTTGCTCTATCCTGCTTCCAATCCCATAAGTCTCATGAAATTCAAATATCATGAAAAAAAATTGTAGCAAAAATGGTAAGGTGACTTTTGTGAGCTAACAAATTAAGAATCGTCTACTCTAATACCAAGTGTCATGTGTCAAATGAACTAGTAAGTACTACTTAACATCAATTTCAATAATACTATGCATAGAACAAGTGAATGTGCACAAACTCCAATTACAAAAAATCGAAATGCACAATATAATATTCCCATTCAAACAAATCTCCTCTATTTGTAAATATGAGAGAAAGAGGGCATGTTGTATCATATACTCTAGGGTGAGCTAACTTTAACTAACATAATAATAATGAATGAAAGTTAGGACCCTAACTCCCAAAATCCAAAAGAATCATTAGATAAGGTGTGTTGTTTCTAATTTTAAGATCACTAATTATAAAACACTTATCTATTTGTACTTCTCTGAAAATTCTATAACCCCAAACTTTATAGTGATATTAGATCACTAGAGTAAGAATCATTTCAAAGAGGAATATCCTTTTTTCGAGAACCATAAATATAATTTTCTATAGTTGTTTTTCTCAAGACAAAAAAGGCTTTCCAACTTCTATTAATCTATACATACCTATTCTACAAATTACAAAGTGAAGTGTATTACAAATTTAAATCATAACTTGAATGAGCATAATGTTCAAGAGTCGAAGAATGGAAAATAATATAGTAATTCCATACAATGAAAATATGATAAATATCGTTGAGAGGAGAAAAAAGATGCGGGAAATTTATGCAAGAGTGTATAGATAAAATTCATGGGAATTTTGTGACACACGGTGCCATGTGGAAATAACGTTGGAAACTTATATAACTCAACTTCATGGTTGACATCGATGTTATGACATGTGGCACTCAGGAGAGATCGCTACAACATTCATGGAATTGGAAATGATAAAAAGATAGTTTCCATAGATGCAATGGTGATAGATAAATGGGTCTAATTCGTCAAAAACTAACTGCCGCCAAAACAATGGCGGTTGAAAGTTTTTGGAATTTGCAATGGTGTTGTGATTGTTTCCATTGATACCCTAGAATTATGGTCAATGATGGTCATTATAAAAAAGAGACATTGGAAATGGTCTCTTCCCATCACCAATGTCCTTATGATTTAGTGACAACCCGTAACCATCGCTAAAGGAGAATTACGGTGACATTTAAGGATTGTCACCAAAAGCATATTCCATTGGGAACAAATGGAAAAGGTCTATGACCATCACTAAATGAAGCCTTTGGAAACAGGACAAGACTGTCACCATAGGTATTGTTTCCTTGGGACCAATGACAATAGGTGATGACCATTATCAAATGATACCTTTGGTGATGGGCTAGGACCATTTCCATGGGGTTTTTTCCTTTATGTACAAAGGCAATGATCATTTTTCCCATCGTCAAAGCATGTTTGTGTCAAGGAAAAACACCAGTCGTTGAAAGGTGTTTATTATAATATGATATGATGATTTGATATTGTTACTTCACTCTTTGCACACAAAAGTTACAAAAAATGTTAGATAAGATTAGGACCTTGCAATTAGGGATTCAAAATAACACTCCAATTTTGAAATTGTTTGAAACATAGACGTTATCATAGGCATCTTGAAGGTCCTTTCTAGTGAGTGTGATTTACTAGTACAAGGGGTATGTTATATTTTTGGTGTTTATGCTGAGGTTGGACGAATAGATTTGTTTAAGCCTCCCACCTCATTCAAATTCATACATTGCTTGACCTACGATGCCAGTAATTCCTTGTCTGCAACTCATGAAAATGCATCTTAGTGGCTAGTGATAGGTTTACCAGATGGATTTCCCATAAGCTTGCAAGGGAACCTAATACTGTTAAGGTATTTAGACACTTAGGAGCTAGTTAATATCAACTTGGTCTAATGTGTCATTAGGTTAAAGTGTGTTTCTTAGTGTGTTTCTTTAATATGCATTAATATCCATTTGTAATCTGATAGTGACAATATGTTCTATACATAGAGTGATCAGACGACTCATATTCTCCTCGATCTTAACGACTACATTAATCCATGGATTAAAACTCGATTGGTCTGAGATCTCTATTTAAATAGCATGGAGGGTCATTTGTTGATGATCAATTGTGAGAAATTCTCTTGTAATATTTTTATTTTGCATTAGTAAATTACCTCAACATGTTGGCTAGGGTTGTGGATGTTTCCCCATTGGGGTTTTTCCATGTAAAAACATCGGTGTGTTTATCTATGATCTAGTTGTGTAAGTGGTTACTAAAGGTATTCATCCTCTGTTGGAATACCTTGTGTTGTCTAACATGGTATCAAAGCACGTTTGAAGACCCACTCTCATTGTAGATTGAGATCTTGAAGTTGTGTTGATCCATTTATGGTTTCTATAATTTATGTATATTTATAGGATGAGAGGACCATTCCATTACATCCAGAGCACTTCTTTCAATTAGAAACGCTTTTCACTTCACTCGAAAAAGTTTTTGTTTGCTAAAGATACAACCATTTCAATCAAATCCGGAGGTATAAAGCATGAATACGCCCTTTTTAAATTTTTTTACGAAGATAATATTTCGGTTTTCTATTCTTATTTCTGGGTTGCTACTCTTTCTGGTCTATGTATGCTCTTTTCTCTACACTTTGTGCAATCTCGACAAATTAGAAATAGAGCGGAAAATGTTTTATTGTTCGCATATGCTCTCAAGAAGCAATTTTTTTGTGTGTGAACACGTGAAAATATTTTTTTAAGCACATACCTTGAGGCATAGCTCCAATAACAACAACAACACCCCATGTCTTGCTTCTTAAGATTATAATGTGTTTTGCATTAATTCACTTGGTCAAAAGTTTCTCTATTTAATAAGAGGTCTTGAGTTCAAGTCTCATTTTTGTTACTTTTTGAAAAAATCCATGCATTCATTATAAAGTGCATTTCACTTAAATTATAAAAGTGAACCACTATAAAGTATATTTAATAATTTTTTTAGTTACTTTTTCCATGCAAATTTAATTTACAAATACCTTAGACCTTGTAAAAGTGATTCCCACTTATTCTATAAAAATGGGTCACTTTACATGTAAATTATTTGTAAAAGTGAACTTATAGGTAAAGTTATATAAGGAGGAGAATCACCATGTGGACCAACTTCTACTTTCCATGTGGTTTTTTGGTTACTCTTTATTCCTTTTTTTAAAAGGGCATAACTTTCACATCCGAAGTCTGTTTCCAATGCCATTTTTTTTAAACAACCAAATTTTTTCTAGATATTTTCATCCATACCACCCATTTCATATTTTGAATCCATATTATCTACATATTTTAATATGGCTTCTCCAAGTGATTTTTTTCTTACCAATACCAACTACTTCTCATGGAAATCCCATATGGAGGATGTACTAAGTGTAAGAAAAATAGGTGTGTTCRTTTCACCATAGACAATATAGCAATATTTTCACCCAACCATAGGCCAAAGCCACCCTTGAGCACTTTAACCTTGACAGAGAGAATAATTCTAGAAGCAAACCCTAGAACCAATAACCAATCAATGTAGCGTACCTCTCTCCAGAGCTGCAACTACTCTCCAAACTTGCGCACTTACTGAATTTCTGTAGTTGCGAGCTGTGTGTGTCCAAATGAACTCATTCTCGAGACTCATTACTTATCCAATGTTTCTGACTGAGAAGAGATTAGTTAGGGAATCATACATCTTCTTAGATGAGTCAAGATGAGAGATGTAGGGTATCAAGTGGTATTTCACAGAGTCCATTGTGATATTCATGGAATTGATGTCATTGTCCTTGAAATTATCCATAATTGCAACGTTCTAAGGTTCCTTCTCTTTTCCTTCTTCAAACTGTGGTTCCACGATCTTTCCTTTCATGATATCCAACAGTTTATTCTTGGCAAGGATGAGGTCAATCATTATTTTCCATACTCTGAAGTTAGAATCCCCTTCTAACTTGTTTTCTGACTTCATAGATTAATTCATGATTGCTTTGACTTGGACAACCTTTGACTTTGACTTGGTCAACCTTTAACTTTGACCAAAAACTCAAACTTGACATCTTAGCTTGTTGAGAGTACCAGGAGGTGTGCTAAGTTAGGTCGCACTAGGCTATCAAGAAATTAGGTCAATCTCTTCACTTAGGGTGCCTCAACAAGAGGGTTAGGGTTTCATTGATGAGGCAAAAAATTTGAATGCAACTGCAACTGTAACTAAGCAAATCCTCCCAATCTATCTTCCAACGGTTAGACTATCCGAATATAGTGTGGGCCCATAACCTGTTAGAAAAATAGGGGTGCTCGTTTCACCATAGACAATATAGCAATATTGTCACCAACCATAGGCCAAAGCCATCCCCAAGCACCTTAACCTTGACAGAGAATAATTCTAGAATCAAACCCTATAACCAATAGCCAATCAATGTAGCATACCTCTCTCTTGAGCTAGCGCATAAGGCAGAAAGTCCAAACCATAACCAAGAGAAATTCCAAGCCTAAAACCAAAAATACAAGTTGAAGTAGTTGCAACTACTCTTGAAACTTGCGCACTTATTGAATTTCTACAGTTGTGAGTTGTGTGTGTCCAAATGAGCTCTAACATCCTATATTTATACTGCTCTTTCTTAGTTTTTTGGGTTGACTTCTCTTTCTGGAGGCTAGAAACTCAATATTAATTATTTTCTTTAGCCGACTTGTCTTTTAGGGTTATGTCCAAGGATTTTAGGGTTTCTCTTACTTCCCAGAATATTATAGTCTTGTCAAGGTTACACGTGGAGGATAATACCTCCTGCAGTTACCAAAATATCAACACTAGGAAGTAAAGAATTATACTGAATTACCTTGGGAAAAGAACAAGAACCCATTGATACTGAAAATAAATCCAAATGGGATAATAATAATGGTGAAGCACATGGACTATTCAGAATGCCCATCTCTCCTGATTTAAAGTTTCACCTTCAAGGAATTGATGATCCTGATGAATCTCAAGAAAATATTCAAGTTGTGTTTGCTTTGTTAGTTGCTTGTGTTGCAATGTTTGTGGTTTCCAGACCAATGCCAACTAAATTCCCAAACTGTGGGAACTGTTTAATTTACCAGTGAGATAAATGAGTATGTCAAGCTATAGAGGAACGTTCAATGGATGAATTAAGTCACTAGATAATATAGAAAACAACCAGGACAATTTTAGGCACACAACATCATAGAAAAACAACCTAGGGTGAGTTTAGACACCTGACATTAGAGAAAAATAAACTGGGGCGAGTTTAGACACTCAACATCAGAAAAAATGACTTCGGGCAAGTTTAGACACTCATCATCAGAGGAAACAACCTGGGGGCAAAGGAAAGACTCCCAACTAAAGAAAAATGACGCAACAATGATTAACTCCGACCAACTTCTCAGTTGGAAAATCCAAATTGTTGCAAATAATTGCAAACTTTGTCCCTTTTGCATAAATAATATGTGCAATAAAAATCTATATAGTCGGAAGAAAATGAAAATAATTTCTAGCTATGCATTAGCTACTTCTGTCCAAAAGTATCTAGAGTAAGAAATCCACTTTTTTATCAGAGTGCATAGTGGAAGCGGGATATAGGTGCAAGGAATTACAGGGACAAAATAATGAAGGTCCAATGACCTTAAAGTGTCAACAGATAAATACAACATCCCATGGGAGCAAATTGGTCTTGAGTGGACAGAACAAGGTTGCACATGGAATTACTCGATGAAGTGAAGAGGAGTATTCAAAAATTGAGAAAATCTAATGGACAACTAGAGGTAATGGAAAGGAATTCCATAATGGGAATGTTTACACTGATTGGAGGATACTATGCCATTAATAATATGGGATTATATAAACTACATCATTCCAATGTGTTGGAACATTCCGCAAGGTAAAGTTGGGACATGATTGCCTAAGTGGAGGAAAATTCCAATAGGACATATTGGTTGGAACTGCAATATGATAGAGTGGGACTTGGATGGAAAATATTCATGCGAGGGAATGACAATGCACATATGATAATATAGAGAGCACACATGGTGGAAAAAATATAGAGAGATTAAAGGAAAACCACTTATAGCAGAAAACATGAAATAAATATGCATTGACGAGCATATTGGAAGTGGTGTAGAATGCACATAGGAAAGATAGAATGCATGTGCACTAGTACACATGCTGAGAATGAATGATCAGTGCGTGTAGACATGCATTAGTGCATGAGAGAATGTCTATACATGCAAATGATATGATTATAGACTAAGAGTAGTCTTTTGTTATATATGAAATAAAGTTGTTATTATGATTGAAAATTGATAATGATGGATTGTTTATCCACAAAAAGTTTATAGAATGATTGAAGTTGTTGATGATGTTTCTATCGCATATGACAACCATTCATATAAAGACAAATGAGGATGGTAAAAATGTCGATCAAGAGGTTGGTGAAGGGAGCCTACGAGCTTCTATGAGATGCTAGTTGATCAGGTAGCATCAATTAATTTTATAACAACCATGCAAGTATGCATTCAATTACTTATGATGTATAAATGGTGAAGGGAATTGAACTAAGCATTCCCTTTATAAAAAAATAAGTATTTTAATGGATGTGTATTATGAGTAGGAAAATACATTGGATGTGGTAAAGTTAGAGGGCCTTGAATGTAAAAAAATCATTTAATGCTTGAAATTAAACAAAAATATGTGAAATTTAATGGCATGTCATGTTATATTGGTTATAAGTTCGTAACAAAGGTAGTCATGAGATATACTCTTGTTATAAAAGTGGATTCCAATAGAGCTATCCATGTGTGAGACCATGGTGTGGTTGGATATGGAAGGGTTATCATGTTATACACGTGCTCAATGGTCTTCATACTTATAATCTATGTTTGGACTACAACCTCTTTGCCGACACTAAAGAGCACTAAATGATTATATTCTTGGTGTTGTTTATGGGTCAAAGAGGAAGGTATCCAAATGATTGAACAAGTAATGAGTAAGAGTATGGATGATGTGTCGAGGCATTGACTAGGCCTTCCAACTCACCATGGAGTAATACATGACATATATATGTGGTATTTTGAAACCAATGAAGGGATGCATCGAATAAATGTCGCCATGGGTATTGGCACATTGGTTATCAATAATGCTTGTTTGCATTATGAAAATATTGTAAATGTGTTCAACCTGCATAGAATAGATCTAGCTAGCAAATTCCATACATGGTTTGCAGAGAAAATATGAGAAAAGAGAAGCAGTAGAGAAAGAATGGAAGAATTCTCATTAACCAAATGAATGAATGATCATTTACACAAGATATACTCTGTATAACTCAACTAACACACACTGGAGGAGAATCCAATGCACCATAGTGGTGGTATAAAGTGATATGGACACACAAAAATAGTTACGAGAGTAAATTTACACCTAGTCTAGTCTCTAAGGAAGTTATGGGAGTTAACTGCCACCTAGT
>SNQJ01S0166978.1:0-20925 GCA_010110895.2 Picea sitchensis | reverse complement strand
CGAAGCGAGGAAATGTGGAGTATTTGCGAGTTGGTCTTAAAGGGACGAATCCAAGCAAGGCCAAATGGATTGAGGTTGGAAGGGTGAGGGAACTTTACCCTCATCTGCACATATACTGAGAATAGTCTTTTGGAGGTCCAAAAGCTTCCCAATGGGGAGGTGTGATCAGGGGATCAAATTTTGCTCAAAATTCAAAGTGCTCGGAATGCGACAAAAATAATGCCATTGCGTCCATCTCGTCTTCCTGATTTCAGTGGTATATTTACTTTGTCAAACAGAGTCCGTATGGAGAAGATATCACGATCTGTTTGTCAAGCCAAATAGGCAAAAAAATTTGATGCTGACTGTACCTGTCCGTACAGTCTGTACAGTTTGACGTGGAAGGGCCATATAGTTCGTACGATGATGTGTCAGGTGGATGATGTGGCAAGCATTCATTGATTAGCAGTTGGTGAATCATGGAGTGACACGTGTCCTTTGGTGGAAAATGATGTGAGGACACGTGGCCCAATCCGTGGGTGCCATGTGTCACTCAGTTATTGGTTGGTTGATTGATGTGTAAAAGGTATGGTGGAGTCCGCGGGGTTCGACCCCCGGACCTCCCCCACTATACAACGCTCTAACAAACCTCCGCTAACCAACATGTCGCCCATTGTTGCTTGTTATGAATACGGGTCATAATGTATTTAAGTTTCATTATGTATTGTTTTGGCGGGGGGTTGGGCCGGGGCTTAGCCCCGACCCACGGTCCTTTGTACCATACATATGACCATGCCACATATAGTTTGACACCCAACCATTGACACGTGGGTTATGTTGTAAGTAAGGGTTACATTGTAACTCATATGACCTCGACCTGGAGCGCGGAGGTTGGTTACATGGTTCTACAACGGATAAACCACTTTTTAGCTGTGTGCGTGGTCATATGCGCCATACGCCCAGGTGCCGAGGCGGTTAGGGGCTGGCACACCCTTAACTATTCTACGGTTTGCACCATTGGCGCAGTTGCGCCCGGTGCTGGGTTTTTACGCAATATAATGCGTGTGAGCCAGGTTCAATTCAGAAGGGTGTGTTTTGTAGATGCAGAGACAACAAGATTGAAGGGGGGACTTCTAGGAGGCCTAACTTCTTCGTTTTTCGACCGATTGAGGTGCCGAAAGAGCCTAGACAGGGGTTTTGGGACATTCTGAAGCCATTGGAGTAGTCGATTTGTCAGTTTGAGCATTGTAAGGCATGCTCTTGAGCACTTTGAGCAATTAATAATAATGATCCATTGGAAGCTGGACCAGGAGATGTAGCCCAAGAGAGGGGTGAACTCCTTTATCAAGTTGCTGTGTTTATGTGCTTATGTTCATTGATTATGCTGCTGTCTATGTGTATTTTGCATAAGTAATCCTTTAATTTATGTGTTGCAAACTGATCCATTTGCTTTAAAAACACATAATATTCACTTGCAATAAATTTCAAGTTTTTCAAGTCTTCTTCATTTTTAGATCAATAATCTTCTTTAAAATTTGCATCATCTCTGTACATCTCCTTGAGATTATCAAAACCTAAGGTCTTTACTCTGAACTCCTGCAGAATCAAAAATTTCCTGCTCAAAGCATCAACAACTTTGTTAGTAGTTCCATAAATATGCTTTATAACAAAAGTAAAATTTTGCATGTATTCAACCCATTTTGCATGCTTCTGGTTCAATTTCTCTTGTCGAGTTATGAATTGTAAAGCATGGTTATCGCTATACAAGACAAACTCCTTCGGAATCAAGTAATGCCTCCATTTTCGTAGGGCTTGTATGACTGCATAAAATTCCTTGTCATACGTTGAATACTTTAGCTTTGCATCATTCAGTTTGTCACTGAAGTATGCAACCAACCTGTTGTCTTGACTCAAGACTACTCCAATCGCAAACCCACTTGTGTCACACTTGACTTGAAATGTTTTTCTGAAGTCTGGTAGAACTAGAATCGGCTATCCAGTTATTTTATCTTTCAGCAACCTGAAACTCTTCTCCGCTTCCTCCGTTCAATGAAAAGATTTGTGTCACTTCTTGACCATGTCCATCATTGGTGCACATATCCCACTGAAATTCCCGATGAACTTCCTATAAAAACTATCCAATCTATGGAAACTTCGAACTTCAAAGATACTCTCTGGCGATGGCCAATCTCTGATCGCTCTTACTTTCTCAGGGTCCATTTTTAACTCATTCGCAGAGATTACGAACCCCAAATAAATGAGTTCTATCTTCATGAGAGACGATTTATTCAGATTGATCAGCAACTTCTCTTGCTGCAACCTCCTCATTACTGCAGTTAAATGTTTCAGGTGTTCTTCCTCAGTCTTATTGAAGATCATTATATCATCAAGATACATGATTACAAACTTACTAATGAAATCCTTTAGGACTTCGTTCATCAATCTCATAAAAGTAATGGGAACATTCATCAATCCAAATGGCATGACAAGCCATTCATGCAGCCCCTCATTTGTTTTGAATGATGTCTTCCACTCATCACATTCCCTCATTTTAATCTGATGGTATCCACTTTTTAAATCAATCTTTGAATTTTTTTTTCTCCACTCAAGCAATCCATCAAGTCATCCATCCTGGGTAAAGGAAATCTGTACCTAATGGTGATTTTATTTATGGTTCTCGAGTCCGTACACATTCTCTAGCCACCATCTTTCTTTGGACTTAGCATTGCAGGTACAACACATGGACTCAAGATTTCTCTAACCAACCCTTTGTTCATCAAATCCTGGACTTGTCTTTTGACCTCTTCATTTTCTCATGGCATCAATATGTACGCTGCTTTGTTTGGTAAACTCACTCCAGGTATAAAATCAATGTGATGTCTTATGCTTCTGATGGGTGGCAATGAACAAGGTAATTTGTCCACCACTATATCAACGAACTCCTCCAACAGTCCTCGAATTCCCTATCGTAATTCATCTATTTTGGCAATAGTCAAGATGAATCTGGGTTTTCTTACTACAACAAACTGCATGTCTTCTTCTTTCTTGACCTCATCAAGGATCTCCTTACCACTCATGAGAAGTACAGTATTGCTCACCTCTGCTTTTACCTCCTTGTCCCTAATTGGTAGCAACATATGAATCCTATCATTCTTTTCCAAGGTGTAAGTGTTCTTCCTTCCAATATCAACAACATTCCTGTCATATTTCCACAGACTTCCCAACAAAATATGACAAACATCCATGGGAATAACATCACATAAAATATCATCCTTATATCCTCCTATCTTAAACTCAACTAAACATTTTTTAGTGACAGTTACTTGATATCCCTTTTGTAACCACGAGACTTTGTATGGACTGGGATGTGCAACAGTCTCCAATTCCAACTTCTCCACCATTTCTATGGATACCAAATTATCTATGTCCACTATTACCTTGCAGACCCTATCCTTGGTCTTCCAAGTAGTTCTGAACAAACTATTCCTTTAGACTGGATTCTCGATCTCTTCCTTTGGCTTTAAAAGAATTTTCCTCATCATTAACGATGTCCCACCTTCTACATCTTCTGCCTCAACATTTCTCCTTTGTGCTACAAAAATGTGAGCTTTGCCTCCGTCTTTTTTTCTATCAGGACACTCAAAGGATTTATGTCCAATTTTTCCACAGTCAAAACATTTTACCTCACCCCCTTGATCTCTTCCTCTTCCTCTGGATCGAGGAAATGCGTTCCTATCAGCGTATCTCCTTCCTTGGGAACTTCCTCCCTTTTCCGTTTGAGTATATGGTTTCTTCTCTTCATCCTGGGGCTTCTGTACTCTGCTCTGGGCAACTTCTTTGCCTCTGTTCCGACTTCTGCCTCATCTCCTTTGACCTTGCTTAAGGGTCAATTTTTCTTCTACCTTCAGGGAAATATGATAAGCCTCCTCTACATTCCTTATTGTTACCATGATCATCTCATATTGAATGCCATATCTCATACCATTCATGTATCTAGAAACCTTCTCATCATCACTCTCACGATGAATTGCTCTTATGTTTATCCTATAGAATTCTTCAGTGTATTCCTTCATTGTCATCCCTTTCTATCTCAAATTCTACATTCTTCGAAACAGATTGATTTGGTAATCTCTGGGTATAAACTTGGCTTTCATCTTTGCAATCATCCTATCCCAGCTTTTGATTTTTTGTTTGCCTTTGCAATGCCTGTCATCTTGCAGTTCCTCCCACCACAGTGCTGCATTCTTAACTTTCATATCCTCTTCGACATCCTCATAGTCGAAGTATTTGTCCAGAGCTCTAAACCAATCTATCATCTCTTCAACATCTATATTGCCTTCATACATTGGAATGTCCATTTTTTCCCTGGCACCTATCCTTGCAACAACTCTGAATAGGCATTCCTTTACATCATCTTTGGCTACAACTTCTCCTTCTCCGACTCTGACTTCATTTTCACTTTCAGCTTCACTGACATCTCCAGTATCAGTATCTCATCTCTGTGATGTCTCCATGGAATCTAATCGAGCGTGGAGTTCCCTCATTTCCCTTTCCACAACTAGATCGGGCATAACTCTTTCTCTTCTTCTTGGTGGCATTATTTAAATCTGCCCCTCACAGGATTTTAATCACACAGTATTTTCTCATCTACAGTAACAAATATTGTAGGCTCTAATACCACTTGACGTAGACCCTACCCCAGCAGAGCCTACTGACCTCCCGACCTTCGGATCTTACGCTCCCCCTCGAATCGAAGTGGTTCTTTTTAGGTCCCCTGTCAAGACCCTTCCTTAAAATATAACCACAGGTCCTTATTTAAACCTTGTCTGCATGAACTAGTGCTTTGGCGTGGGTTCCTTCTCACACAAACATGTATATGACTGTGGGCCAACTCTATCGACACTTTTCACTTTGCGGTTTCGGGGATGTTGAGGTGAAGCAACTCGAACCTCCGACTCGCGAAACCACGACTTTCGAAATTCCGTGACCTGGATCCAATGGTCCAGATCTATCACAATATGATGGTTTTGGTGCCATCAATTTCCTCCTTTCCATGTGTCCCTCCAAGAGGAACTGGGTCCCAGCCTTAAAGGTATCATCTTTTGTGAAACTGGAAAATTTGATGCACAACGCTCTCGTCTTCCTTCGAGAATCACCGAATTCGTGAAATGAACTGATGGTTCAGATAGAGTTTCGCTCAACGGTCGTGATCACTCTTGAGATTTCATATGCTGGGTGACCCCTGCCTTTATCTCCCTCTCAACTCGTCATGATCAAACGATTCTTAGGTTTTTGGTGTTCTCCCCGGAAAGTGCTCCACCATTCATTCAGGGTTTGGGTGAATCATTGGTGATTCTCCCAAGCCTTCAACTCGCCTAACTTCAGAATTCCACAACGGCTTAAACCTTCGACATCCTTCGAACATTTCAAAGGTTCTAACCCTCCTAAGATTTTCTACTGCAAACTCGAGGAACTTGAATTTTTTCTTGCATGCACTCCTTGCGGAATTCACAAATAACCTCTGGTTATTTGACCCTTCGACTCTGTGCACTCCTTTGCAACAACAGTCCTTCAACCTCCTCCTTGGTTAATGAAGTCTATGACTTCATCCCACCTATGCACGTCTTGTGATGCAGGAGCATCACCGACTCATCAAGCGAGCCAACATGGAAGCAGAAGACAATTGGACAAGCCAACACAAATTTTGAAATACTTTGGGATTGTTGTGTAAATCTTAAATGAGTCATTTAAGAAGAAGTGCCTTTGTATATGTAATGGAACTTGAGTGGATAGCTCTCGTCCTTTAGTAGATAGTCAAAATTTAATAGACTTAATGCAGTTAGATAGGAATTTAATTTTAGATTTGATAGCTTTGGAGCGCAAGAGGGAAAACGAATATAAACACCCTCATTGTATCATTGTAACATATAGCATTATCAATTCAGGAGAGAAGAAGAGCAAGCAAAGAATTGTATGAAGAACACCCATGTACATGCATTTGAATTAATAGAAGAGAGCTTTGATTCAAATCCATGGTTTTGTGTTGTTTTCTTTGTATATTGATGTTATGCTCATGAAGATTTGCTTCCTGTCATACATTTGCTTTTATATGCTGTGTATGCGATTTCATGGTTGAATTGAAGTCTGAGAGGAAGAGTGAATGAGTTTCAATTGTTTCTCTAATTGAGCCAGAGGATTCCTGCAAGGAGTGCAGTCGAATTTGTCCACAAGGAGTGCTTTGACATCAGGGTTCAATTAGAGCTAGCTTTTGTTCTCATTTCCTTGAAGGTGCAGTTAGGCACAGTGCAGTGCAAAGAGTGCGCAGGCCAAGCTAAGTCTCAGAGTTGTGATTCTGAGCAGAGTATCGGAAGACTGCTGCTGTAGGAGTGCGCAGAGTCGAGTGCCTTCAACACTTAGACGTTGTTGAAGATTTGCCGCAAGGAGTGCGTGCAAGGTTTATTTCTAAGAAGACTGAGAAGCTGAAGAAAGTTCAAGAGGAGAAAAGGCCTTCAGAAGTATTGAAAGGTTGCACAAGATATTTCGTGCCAAGAAATCCCCAACGGAGGAAAGAAATCAATGGTCAGAGTTCATAGGGGGATTCACAAAAGACCGGCAGCCATCATATCTAGTAAAAGTTTCTCCAGGGTTAAGCCTTAGTGCATAGAGGAGAAGTTCCGCGAAGGCATCGGGATATTGGAGCCATCAGGATTTTGATAGGAAAGAGAATCGAGACCTTGGGGGTTTCAAGAACCCAAAGGTGATCCTAGTCATTGATCTCAGGGTAGGACACGTGTCAGAGGATCCAAAGGAGTTAGGGTTCAGCTCATTGTGAATTCTGGGAGTGAAGAAATCGTTGCATCAGAAATCACGATTTCGCGATACCCAATAGAACGACGAGGAAGTGGTGACGTGGAGGAGTAAGCTCTCACGTGCATCGGGGATCGGTATATCGAGATTCTCGGTGACAAGAATTTTTTTTTAGAAGGAGTCGCGAAACTCTGAAACACGAAGGCCACACAATCATAGTGTTACAGTGGAGGACAGGTGTTACCCATATCGGGGTTCGGGACTTGGAGAGTTCCGTGAACTAGTGCAACGGGAATCGCAATATCCCGATACATGATTTCCCGATGGGGCCAAGGATCAGAGAGGTGGACAGGTGTCACACCACACAGAATGATCACACATCGGGTTTCGGGGATTCAAAGGGCCCGAATTCATGACCATAGGATTCCTGATTTTGCGAAGTCCGATTTCCCGATTTGAAAGGGGATTTCATTTAAGAGAACTCTGTGTGTACTAAGAAGACCCGATAGGGGAGTTGAAGAGAATTTCAGTTCTTCAGGCCAAGGGAAGGAGAAGGTCCTAAGGAAGCAGACGTGCGAGTGAGGGCGCAACTGCGTCAGTTGTGGTATCAGAGCAGGAAGTTCTTTGCTTTTTGTAGCAGAGAAGAAGAGGAATTTTCCATGCCTCCGAGGAGAGAACGACAATCACCTGATCCAGAGGATAGGGAGGTGCGGAGAAGAGGCAGGCAGGTAGTCAATCCAGAAGTGGAGAGACAGATGCGATATCTTCGAGCAAGACTCGAAGAGATGGAGACACCGCAGAGATGCACAGCTAGTGCAGGGGATCTGAGCGATTTCGACAGCGAAGTTGAAGATGAACGAGAGGAGGAAGTTGCAGCCGAAGATGCATCAACAAAGCAATTGATTAAATCCATTTCCAGAATGGGTGCGAAGGCAAAGATGGACATTCCAGTCTATGAGGGGAATCTGGATGTAGAGGAACTACTAGATTGGATCCGAGCTCTTGACACCTACTTCGATTATGAAGAGATCGAAGAGGATAAGAAGGTCAAGCATGCTATCACACGCTTGAATGGACATGCAGCATTATGGTGGGACAAGTTACAAGCAGATAGACGCTGCAAAGGCAAGCAGAAGATCAAAAGCTGGGATCGAATGATTGTGAAGATGAAGGTGAAGTTCATCCCAAGAGACTATCAAATCACTCTGTTCAAGAGGATGCAGAACCTGAGACAGAAGCTGATGACAGTGAAGGAATATACCGAGGAATTCTATCGATTGAACATCAGAGAAGGTCATCGGGAGAGCGATGATGAGAAGGTTGCTAGATATCTGAATGGTCTGAGATATGACATTCAAGATGAATTGATCATGGTTACCATCAAGACGGTAGAGGATGCTTATTAGATGGCTCTGAAAGCCGAGGAGAAGCTGAGCCATAAGCAAGGTCAGTGAGGCAGAGGCAGGAGCCAGCCAAGAAGCAAAGCAATTGCCCAAGACAAATACCAGAAGACCAAGGAGGAATGGAAGAAACCTTAGGGTAAGGTTGAGAGAGGTAGAACCTCACAAAGAGGGCCACATGTTGAACAGAGAGGGAAGCATACAGAGCAGAGTGGAGGATATGATGATGCAAACACTTTTCCTCGTACTAGAGGTAGAGGAAGAGGCCAAGGTGGAGTAATCACATGCTTCACATGTGGAAAGAATGGGCACACGTCTTACGAGTGTCTAGAGAAAAATAAGGACATTGGAGAAGCTCACATCGCAGAAGCGCAGAGGCGAGATGTTGAGGCCGAAGACGTAGAGGGAGGAAGATCGCTTATGATGCGTAAAGTCCTTTTGACACTCGAGAAGGAGGTGGAAAGTTCAGTCCAAAGGGCTAGACTTTTTAGGACTGCTTGCAAGACCAAGGACAGGGTGTGCAAGGTCATCGTGGATAGTGGTAGCACGGATAATCTCGTTTCAACCGAGATGGAAGAGAAGCTGGAGCTGGAGACAACTGATCGTCCAAGCTCATACAAAGTTTCATGGCTACAGAAAGGACACCAGGTAACTGTTACTAAACAATGCTTGGTTGAATTCAAAATAGGAGGGTATAATGATGAAGTATTGTGTGATGTTATTCCCATGGATGTATGTCATTTATTGCTGGGTAGACCATGGAAATATGACAAAAATGTGATTCATGATGGGAGAATGAACACATATACCCTGGAGAAGAATGGGAGAACCCATATGTTGCTTCCGATAAAGGATAAGTAAGTGAAACTGGAAGTAAAAAACACAGTACTTCTCATGAGTGGGAAGGAACTTCTTATGGAGATGGAGAAGAAGAAAGATCCACAATTCTTTGTGGTCAGGAAACCGAGAATTGTTCTGACTAGCACAAGAGTGGATGATTTACCAGATGAAGTTAAGGAACTGTTGGAAGGGTTCACTGACATCATAGTGGATTAATTACCTCGTTCGTTGCCACCGATGAGGAGTGTGAGTCATCATATAGACCTCATACCAGGAGCTAGTTTGTCGAACAAATCCGTGTACAAGTTGATGCTGCAAGAAAATGAAGAGGTCAAGAAGCAGGTCCAGGAGTTATTGGACAAAAGATTGGTTAGAGAAAGCTTGAGTCCATGTGCCGTCCCAACGATACTCAGTCCAAAGAAGGATGGAGGTTGGAGAATGTGTACCGACTCAAGAGGGATCAACAAAATAACCATTAGGTATAGGTTTCCACTACCGAAAATGGATGATATGATGGATTGCCTGAGCAGGGCAAAGTATTTTTCAAAGATTGATTTGAAAAGCGGATATCACCAGATTCGTATGAGGGAAGGCGATGAGTGGAAAACAACATTCAAGAAAAACGAAGGTTTGTATGAATGGCTAGTCATGCCGTTTGGATTGACAAATGCACCAAGTACCTTTATGAGGTTGATGAATGAAGTCCTGAGGGAGTTTATCAGAAAGTTCGTCATTGTTTATTTGGATGACATACTGATTTACAGTAAATCAGAGGCTGAACACCTGAAGCATTTGGCCATTGTGATGAGGAAGCTACAACAGGAGAAGCTATTGATCAACATGAAGAAGTCCTAATTTATGAATACAAACCTCATTTACTTGGGTTTTGTTATTTCGTCTAATGAGTTGAGGATGGATCTGAATAAAGTGGAGGTAATTAAGAATTGGCCATCGCCGAGAAATGTATTCGAGGTGAAAAGTTTTCATGGTTTAGCTAGTTTCTATCGGAAGTTCATCAGGAATTTCAGTGGAATTAGCGCAACGATGATGGACACAATGAAGAAGCGACATAAGTCTTTTTACTGGACAATATAGGCTGAGAAGAGCTTCAATCTGTTGAAGCGAAAAATAACGGAACGACCGGTTTTGGTGTTGCCAGATTTCCAGAAAACATTTCAGGTGAAATGTGATGCAAGTGGGTATGCCATAGGAGCAGTCTTGAGTCAGGAAGATAGAAAAATTGTGTATTACAGAGAGAAGCTGGATGAGGAGAAACTGAAATACTCCACGTATGATAAAGAATTTTATACTATCATACAGGCACTGAAGAAGTGGAGGCATTACTTGATCCCAAAAGAGTTTGTATTGTATAGTGATAATAATGCATTACAGTTTGTGACTCAACAGGAGAAGTTGAATCAGAAACATGCAAAATGGGTAGATTATATGCAGAATTTCACATTTGTGATTAAACATATTTCGGGTACTGCTAACAAAGTGGCTGATGCTTTGAGAAGGAAGTGTTTGTTGCTGCAGGAGTTCCGAGTCAAAACATTGGGTTTTGAAAACCTCAGGGACATGTACACAGGTGATGTAGATTTTGCAGAGGCGTATGAAGTAGCTGAGAATCCAGTTCTCAGAGACAGAAGCCCGTGGATATATTATATGATCCAGGAGGGATTGCTGTTCAGAGGCAATCAACTGTGTATTCCGAAATGCTCCATGAGGGAGAACTTGTTGAAAGAGAAACACAGTGGTGGCTTAGCAGGACACTTTGGCCATGAAAAAACATTCGCGAAGCTGAATGAGTCATATTTTTGGCCAGGGATGTGAGAAGATGTCAATAATTTCGTTGAGAGATGCAGGATTTGCCAGCATTCAAAGGGGAGAAAGAAGAATGCAGGATTTTATCAGGCATTGCCCATACCAGAGAGGCCATGGGAGGCGATCAGCATGGATTTTGTATTGGGTTTGCCGAGGACACAAAGAGGTGTCGATTCAATCTTTGTGGTAGTAGATAGGTTTTCTAAGATGACACATTTTATCCCATGCCAGAGGACCAGCGATGCGACTCACATCGCAAATTTGTTTTTCAAGGAGGTCATTCGACTTCATGGGTTGCCGAAAAGCATAGTTTCGGACAGAGACACGAAATTCATAGGGCATTTCTAGAGAACCTTATGGAAGAAGCTAGGAACTAACTTGACGTTTAGTTCTACTTATCATCCTCAGACGGATGGAAAAACAGAAGTGGTGAACAAAAGTCTGGGAGACTTGCTGAGGAGCTTGGTGACAGAGCACCACAGCAGCTGGGATAGCATATTGCCACAGGCAGAGTTCGCATACAATGATTCAGTGAACAGGAGTATAGGCCGAAGTCCATTTTAGGTTGTATATGGAATGCAGCCAAGAGGAGTTTCTGAACTGAGTGATTCAGCATAGATGGCGACTAGCAACGCTAGTGCAGAAGAGTTCACCGAGGTGATGAAAAAAATTCACAACAGAGTGAAGCAGCGACTGCAAGATTCAAATCAGAAGTATAAACGCAGAGCAGATCAACATCAGAGACAACTTCAATTTGAAGTTGGTGATCTGGTTCTGGCACATTTGAGGAAGGAACGATTCCCAAGGGGAACATACAATAAGTTGAAAATGAAGAAAATCGGGCCATGCAGAGTTCTGAATAAATTTAGAGAGAATGCTTATGAGATCGATTTGTCGGATGGCATCAGAATATCTCCGATATTCAATTTCGCAGAATTATACCCATACAGGGCTGGAGAAGTAGAGACTGGAACTGAGGAGCCAGTGGTCTAGTGGGTGAAGCAGATGCCGATAGCAGAAAGGCCACAGATGGAATGCATACTGGATAAGTGAGTGGGTAAGAAGACTAGGCAGAAGCAGTATTTTGAGTATCTGGTCAAATGGGAGAATCACCCAGTGGAGGATGCCAGCTGGGAGACTGAAGCAGTGATACAGAAGCATGGACAGACCATGCAGGAGCTCATGGATAGGAGCCCATGAAAGTTTTCAAGCCGAGGAGTATGATGCAGGAGCATCACCGACTCATCAAGCGAGCCAGTGCGGAAGCAGAAGACAGCTGGACAAGCCAGCACAAATTTTGAAACACTTTGGGATTGTTGCGTAAATCTTAAATGAGTCATTTAAGAAGAAATGCCTTTGTATATGTAATGGACCTTGAGCGGATAGCTCTCATCCTTTAGTAGATAGTCGACATTTAATAGACTTAATGCAGTTAGATAGGAATTTAATTTTAGATTTGATAGCTTTGGAGCGCAAGAGGGAAAATGAATATAGAAACCCTCATTATATCATTGTAACATATAGAATTATCAATTCAGGAGAGCAGAAGAGTAAGCAGAGAATTGTATGAAGAACACCCATGTACAGGCATTTGAATTAATAGAAGAGAGCTTTGATTCAAATCCATGGTTTTGTGTTGTTTTCTCTATATATTGATGTTATGCTCATGAAGATTTGCTTCCTGTCATACATTTTCTTTTATATGCTGTGTATGCTATTTCATGGTTGAATTGAAGTCTGAGAGGAAGAGTGAATGAGTTTCAATTGTTTCTCTAATTGAGCCAAAGGATTCCTGCAAGGAGTACAGTTGAATTTGTCCACAAGGAGTGCGTTGACAGCAGGGTTCAATTAGAGCTAGCTTTTGTTCTCATTTCCTTGAAGGTGCAGTTAGGCACAGTGCTGTGCAAAGAGTGCGTAGGCCAAGCTAAGTCTCAGAGTTGCGATTCTGAGTAGAGTATCGGAAGACTGCTGCTGCAGGAGTGTGCAGAGTCGAGTGCCTTCAACACTTAGACGTTGTTGAAGATTTTCCGCAAGGAGTGCGTGCAAGGTTTCTTTCTAAGAAGATTGAGAAGCTGAAGAAAGTTCAGGAGGAGAAAAGGCCTTCAGAAGTATTGAAAGGTTGCACAGGAGATTTCGTGCCAAGAAATCCCCAACGGAGGAAAGAAATCAACGGTCAGAGTTCGTAGGGGGATTCACGAAATACTGGAAGCCATCAGATCTAGTAAAAGTTGCGCCAGGGTTAAGCCTTAGTGCATAGAGGAGAAGTTTCGCGAAGGCATTGGAATATTGGAGCCATCAGGATTTTGACAGGCAAGAGAATCGAGACCTTGGGGGTTTCGAAAACCCGAAGGAGATCCTAGTCATTGATCTCAGGGCAGGACACGTGTCAGAGGATCCAAAGGAGTTGGGGTTCAGCTGATCGTGAATTCCGGGAGTGAAGAAATTGTTGCATCAGAAATCACGATTTCGCGATATCCGATAGAACGATGAGGAAGTGGTAACGTGGAGGAGTAAGATCTCACGTGCATCGGGGATCAGTATATCGGGATTCTTGGTGACGAGAAAAAAATTTCAGAAGGAGTCGCAAAACTCTAAAACACGACGGCCACACAATCATAGCGTTACAGTGGAGGACAGGTGTTACCCATATCGGGGTTCGGGACTTGGAGAGTTCCGTGAACTAGTGCAACGGGAATCGTGATATCCCGATACACGATTTCTGAAGGGGGCCAAGGATCAGAGAGGTGGACAGGTGTCGCACCACACCGAATGATCACACACCGGGTTTCGGGGATTCAAAGGGCCCGAATTTGTGACCATAGGATTCGCGATTTTGTGAAGTCCAATTTCTTGATTTGAAAGGGGATTCCGTTTAAGAGAACTCTGTGGGTACTGAGAAGTCCCGATAGGGGAGTTGAAGAGAATTTCAGTTCTTCAGGCCAAGGGAAGGAGAAGGTCCTAAGGAAGCGGACGTGCCAGTGAGGGTGCGACTGCGTCATCTTGCATGACTCTATGCTACTCCTGTACTTCTATTGGTATGAGAACAACGATATCTCTCCTGAGATTTTCTGAGATGAAACTTAGAAACCACGTCGAAGCACACCTTGCGGACGTTCATTGCACTCCTTGTAGGAAATTCTTAGGAAGAGAAACAATTGAAACTCATACTCCTCCTCTTATGGACTTCATACATTCAACATGAAATCACGAGCATATATACACATAGCATTGAAACAATTTCATAACAGAGAATGTAAGCAAACTGTAAACATGCATTCAAAAGATGTAGACAGTATTCATCACGACACACAGAACTAGAATCAAAGCTCCTTTATATTAATTCAAAAAGGTTCCTATGCCTGGTTTAATAGCAAAATCTATTCTTCATAAAATCCCAAGTTCTCTTTTCTTCTCTATGTTCTTTCTCTATAACTCCACACCGAAAAATGAGAATACTCCTCTATCATACAAGTGAGGGTGTCTATATTCCTTTTCCCTCCTACAACTCTAAACTATCAATTCATAATTAAAAACCTATCTATCTTACATTAAATACACCTAAATTCCTTTAGATACGACAGACGAGAGAAAATCTCAAGGTTTGTTTTACAATTGCAACACATAAATGCTAGTTCATCTCCCTAGCTATTACATAAATGCTCCTTTCATTCAAATTCAAAACATTCTTCGAAATGTGCACTGGTGCATTTCCAGCTGTCTTCCACCTTTTGCGCTTGCTCACGATGCTCCTGCATCATGTTACATGGTTTTCAAGGAGTATAGGGCTTATATTATGGTGCAATGTAGTGTATTCTACAAGAAAAATATCTATTCAAAACCTCAAAATGGATAGTACCATATCTTGTTCATTATTCTTGGTATGTTTCCTTTGTGGATATGGTGTCTCAAGCCCTCAGTACACATGATGTCGTAAAATGAAATGTAACAATTTTACTATTGAATGATAGTGTTATGTCACCCATGGTTAAGGAAAGAACTTAAGGTTCTTAGGTCCTATTTGAATCTTTTTAGAATTGAGATTCGTTACATAGTCGTTGAAAAAAGACAAAATACTTATGTAGCAAATATTAATTTGGTCTTTGTGTGGGACATTTTATGACATTAGTATGTTTTGTACAAAAATAATGGATCTTGGGGACTATACCATGGTCAAGGAACGAGGATAGAGTAAATAGTAACAAGGAATGAGGAACGAGAAACAACAAACGAGGAATGAAAATTGTACAAGGACTAGACACCGACAACAGGGACCTGCGAATGGGGCCAATGTTGAAATCTTTTAAACAGTTTTTGTATGCACTAAAATTTGTCATGGATAGACTATTGGAATGCCTTAACGATATGGGAGGGTTTATGGGCTCAAATTTGAGTGACACACCCACTTTCTTCCTTCATCAATTCATCATGTAAACCCTAAACCCTAATTTTATTTCAAAGTACCCAATTTGGTTGACGCAAGTTTTAGGCTTTCGTTAGTCTTTCTTCGTTTTTATTTCAGATTCTATATTAATGTATATAAAATTTTTCTGCTTCATATTTCTGATGAAAAATCCCTCTATTTTGTTGATTTCTTAATCAACACAATCAAGATACTAGAGGCGGGCAACAATGACATGTAAATGGGGCCAATGTTGAAATGTTTTCAAACTGTATCTGTATGCATTGAAATTTGACCTGGATGGACTATTCACATGCCTTAACGATATGGGAGGGTTTCTGGACTCAAATTTCACTGACACACCCACTTTCTTTCATCATCAATTCATCATGGAAACCATAAACCCTATTTTCATATGTTCTAGTAGATATGTTAATGATTCCAAGTTTAATATTTGTATTTGACTAAAGGTCCAACTAGCTTGCAAAGTATCTATTTGAGATTTCAAGTTGATAAACCAAATATGAAATGAATCCAAGCATCATTTGATATCGTCACAAAAGAGATGAATGTAAATAATCTTGCGACGAATTTTCTATACTATCGACGAAAAAATTTCGTCGATATTATAGCTAATTCGTCGCAAGAATATTGTGTCTAATTTGAATGGTGTTACATGGTTTTCACGGAGTTTAGGGCTTATATTATGGTGCAATGTAGTGTAGTCTATAATAACAATCTCTATGCCAAACCTCAAAATGGATAGTACCATATCTTGTTCATAAGACAAATATTCTTGGTATGTTTCCTTTGTGGATATGGTGGCTCAAGCCCTCAGTACACATGATGCCTTACAATGAAATGTAACAATTTTAATATTGAATGATAGTGTTATGTCACCCATGGTTAAGGAAAGAATTTAAGGTTCTTAGTTCCTATTTGAATCTTCTTAGAATTGAGATTCATTACATAGTCATTGAAAAAAGACAAAAGACTTATGTAGTGGATATTAATTTGGTCTTTGTGTGGGACATTTTATGCCATTAGTATGTTTTGTACAAAAATAATGGATCTTTGGGACTACACCATGGTTAAGGAACGAGGAACGAGGAACACAAATTGCACGAGGACTAGACACCGACAATAGGGACCTGCAAATGGGCCCACCATTGAATTTTTTTCAAACAGTTTCTGTATGCACTGAAATTTGTCATGGATAGACTATTGGCATGCCTTAACAATATGGGAGGTTTTCTGGACTCAAATGTGAGTGACAAACCCACTTTCTTCCTTCATCAATTCATCATGTAAACCATAAACCTTAATTTTCTTTCAAAGTACCCAATTTGGTTGACGCGAGTTTTAGGATTTCGTCAGTCTTTCTTCATTTTTCTTTTAGGTTCTACATTAATGTACATAAAATGTATCTGAATCATAGTTGTGATGAAAAATCCCTCTATTTCGTTTATTTCTTAATCAACACCATCAAGATACTAGATGCAGGCAACAATGATAGGTGAATGGGGCCAACGTTGAAATGTTTTCAAACTGTATCTGTATGCATTGAAATTTGACCTGGATAGACCATTGGCATGCATTAACGATATGGGAGGGTTTATGGACTCAAATTTTATTGACACACCCACTTTCTTCCATCATCAATTCATTATGGAAACCATAAACCCTATTTTTCATATGTTCTAGTAGATATGTTAATGATTCCAAGTTTCATATTTGTATTTTACTGAAGGTCCAACTAGCGTGCAAAGTATCAATTTGAGATTTCAATTTGATAAACCAAATATGAAATGAATCCAAGCATCGTTTGATATCATCGCAAGAGAGACAAATGTAAATAATCTTGTGACGAATTTTCTATACTATCGATGAAAAAAGTTCGTTGATAGTATAGCTAATTCGTCACAAGAATATTGTGTCTAATTTGAATGGTGTTAGATGGTTTTCAAGGATTGTAGGGCTTGTATTATGGTGCAATGTAATGTAGTCTATAATAACAATCTCTATGCCAAACCTCAAAATGGATAGTACCATATCTTGTTCATAAGAGGAATATTCTTGGTATGCTTCCTTTGTGGATATGGTGGCTCAAGCCCTAAGTACACATGATGCCTTACAATGAAATGTAACAATTTTACTACTGAATGATAGTGTTATGTCACCCATGGTTAAGTAAAGAACTTAAGGCTCTTAGGTCATATTTAAATCTTTTTAGAATTGAGATTCGTTACATAGTCGTTGGAAAAAGACAAAAGACTTATGTAGCAGATATTAATTTTTTCTTTGCGTGGGAGATTTTATACCATTAGTATGTTTTGTAGAAAAATAATGGATCTTTGGAACTACACCATGGTAAAGGAACGAGGATAGAGGAATGAAGAATTAGGAATGCGGAACGAGGAACAAAAATTGTACGAGGACTAGACACCGACAACAGGGACCTGCGAATAGGGCCAACATTGAAATTTTTTCAAACAATTTTTGTATGCACTAAAATTTTTCATGGATAGAATAATGGAATGCCTCAATGATATGGGAGGGTTTCGAGACTCAAATTTTAGTGACACACCCACTTTATTCCTTCATCAATTCATCATGTAAACCATAAACCATAATTTTCTTTCAAAGCACCCAATTTGGTTGACGCAAGTTTTAGGCTTTTGTTAGTCTTTCTTCATTTTTCTTTCAGGTTCTACATTAATGTATATAAAATGTATCTGCATCATAGTTATGATGAAAAATCCCTCTATTTCGTTGATTTCTTAATCAACACCATCAAGATACTAGAGGCAGGCAACAATGACATGTGAATGGGTCCAACGTTGAAATGTTTTCAAACTGTATCTGTATGCATTGAAATTTGACCTGGATAGACTATTTGCATGCCTTAACGATATGGGAGTGTTTCTGGACTCAAGTTTGACTGACACACCCACTTTCTTCCATCATCAATTCATCATGGAAACCATAAACCCTATTTTTCATATGTTCTAGTAGATATGTTAATGATTCCAAGTTTCATATTTGTATTTGACTGAAGGTCCAACTAGCTTGCAAAGTATCAATTTGAGATTTCAAGTTTATAAACCAAATATCAAATGAATCCAAGCCTCATTTGGTATCATCGCAAGAGAGACAAATGTAAATAATCTTGCGACGGATTTGCTATACTATCGATGAAAAATGTTCGTCGATAGTATAGCTAATTCGTCGCAAGAATATTGTATCTAATTTGAATGGTGTTACATGGTTTGAAAGGAGTGTAGGGATTATATTATGGTGCAATGTAGTGTAGCTATAAGAACAATCTCTATGACAAACCTAAAAATGGATAGTACTATATCTTGTTCATAAGACAAATATTCTTGGTATGTTTCCTTTGTGGATATGGTGGCTCAAGCCCTCAGTACACATGATGCCTTACAATGAAATGTAACAATTTTACTATTGAATGATAGTGTTATTTCACACATGTTTAAGGAAAGAAATTAAGGTTATTTGTTCCTATTTTAATCTTCTTAGAATTGAGATTCGTTACATAGTTGTTGAAAAAAGACAAAAGACTTATGTAGCAAATATTAATTTGGTCTTTGTGTGGGACATTTTATGCCATTAGTATGTTTTGTACAAAAATAATAGATCTTGAGGAATGCACCATGGTCAAGGAATGAGTATAGAGTAATGAGGAATGAGGAATGAGTAACTAGGAAGGAGGAACAAGGAATGAGGAACAAAAATTGTAGGAGGACTAGACGCAGGCAACAAGGACCTGCGAATGGGGCCAACGTTGAAATTTTTTCAAACAGTTTTTGTATGCACTAAAATTTTTCATGGATAGACTATTGGTATGCATTAATTATATGGGAGGGTTTCTGGACTCAAATCTTAGTGAAACGCCCACTTTTTTCCTTCATCAATTCATCATGTAAACCATAAACCCTAATTTTCTTTCAAAGTACCCAATTTGGTTGACGCAAGTTTTAGAATTTCACCATTATTTATTCATTTTTCTTTTAGGTTCTACATTAATGTATATATAATGTATATACATCATATTTGATATGAAAAATCCCTCTATTTCGTTGATTTCTTAATAAACACCATCAAAATACTAGAGGCGGGCAACACTAACATGTGAATGGGGCGAACATTGAAATGTTTTCAAACTGTATCTGTATGCATTGAAATTTGACCTGGATAGACTAATGGCATGCCTTAACGATATGGGAGGGTTTATGGACTCAAATTTGACTGACACACCCACTTTCTTCCATCATCAATTCATCATGGAAACCATAAACCCTATTTTTCATATGTTCTAGTAGATATGTTAATGATTCCATGTTTCATATTTGTATTTGACTGAAGGTCCAGCTAGCTTGAAAAGTATCAATTTGAGATTTCAATTTGATAAAATGAATATGAAATGAATCCAAGAATCACTTGATATCGTCGCAAGAGAGATGAATGTAAGTAATCTTGTGACGAATTTGCTATACTATCGATGAAAAAAGTTCGTCGATAGTATAACTAATTCCTCACAAGAATGTTGTGTCTAATTTGAATGGTATTACATGGTTTTCAAGGCATGTAGGGATTATATTATGGTGTAATGTAGTGTATTCTATAAGAACAATCTCTATGCCAAACCTCAAAATGGATAGTACCATATCTTGTTCATAAGACAAATATTCTTGGTATGTTTCCTTTGTGGATATGGTGGCTCAAGCCCTCAGTACACATGATGCCTTACAATGAAATGTAAAAATTTTACTATTGAATGATAGTGTTATGTCACCCATGGTTAATTAAATAATTTAAGTTTCTTATGTGCTATTTGAATCTTCTTAGAATTGATATTCGTTACATAGTTGTTGAAAAAAGACAAAAGAGTTATGTAGAGGATATTAAGTTGGTCTTTGTGTGGGACATTTTATGCCATTAGTATGTTTTGTACAAAAATAATGGATCTCAGGGACTACACCATGGTCAATGAATGAGGATACAATAATGGGGAACGAGGAGTAAGGAACTAGGAACGAGGAACAAAAATTGTACGAGGATTAGACACCAACAACAAGGACCTCCGAATGGGCCCAACATTGAAATTTTTTCAAACGGTTTTTGTATGCAATGAAATTTTTAATGGATAGACTATTGGAATGCCTTAATGATATGGAAGGTTTTCTAGACTCAAATTTGATGACACACCCACTTTCTTCCTTCATCAATTCATCATGTAAACCATAAACCCTAATTTTCTTTCAAAGTACCCAATTTGGTTGATGCGAGTTTTAGGATTTCGTTAATCTTTCTTCATTTTTCTTTCAAGTTTTACATAAATGTATATAAAATGTATCTGCGTCATAGTTGTGATGAAAAATCCCTCTATTTCATTGGTTTCTTAATCAACACCATCAAGATACTAGAGGCAGGCAACAATGACATGTGAATGGGGACAACGTTGAAATGTTTTCAAACTGTATCTGTATGCATTGAAATTTGACCTGAATAGACTATTTGCATGCCTTAATGATATGGGAGGGTTTATGGACTCAATTTTGAATGACACACCCACTTTATTCCATCATCAATTCATCATGGAAACCATAAACCCTATTTTTCATATGTTCTAGTAGATATGTTAATGATTCCAAG